>RJWH01001673.1:0-159650 GCA_004363575.1 Solenodon paradoxus
CCTCTCTCTCTCTCCCTCTCTCTCTCATGTTCATGCACATACATGTAGTGCTACTATAAAATTCAGAGAGAACTTACACTGAGACTTGGCGTCTCAGCCTGACTTTCCCGTGGTGGGTGAAGCCCATTCTGGGACAAGAGCTGAGCGAGCCATGCTGAAATACGCGCTCAGGAAAGGCGGGTGAGCCTGGCACATAGACTTGGTGGAGTCTAAGGAGGCGATGTCTACTCAGCAAGAACTCACGCTGATTCTAAGCCACTTGCATCCATTTTAAAGGGCGTAGACAAAGGAGCACTTGATTTCAGTAACACAGATGTTGGAACAATTGCACAGTTGCAACTCGAAGCATTTGAAACAGCCCTCTCTTACCAGCGCTGCTGCCCTGAGGAGAGTTCACATGAGGAGGTGGGAGCTGCACATGGCAGGGTGTTAACTCTGTCAGAAAAGCAAAATGCTGCAGCTCCAGAGAAAAGTGAACCCCTTACTTCTGGGGAAAAGTCAAGCTCTGCTTCTGCTGTGACTTCAGAGCCTCATCTTCCTTCTTTCGGAGTCAATGTGCTCTTTAATCTAACAGCAGGGAAGGAAGGGATTGGATGATGAGGTGGTGGATAGGAAAGCAGAGGAGAGTGTTAACGTGGAGGCCATTCTCCCTGGAGACGGCACCCGCCAGGGCCCGGACTCCAGATCCCGCCTAATGGAAGAGACATGGCGCAATCAAGTGGGACAAGTCATCGCGTTACAAGCCAGAGGGAACATCTGATGGAGGCTCCCTGTGTGCTGGTTGCTGAGGAGAGAGCAATGGATGGGAAGGCTCTGAAGTGTTAGAAGCTTAGCCAAGAGGCAGGTATTTTGTATCGATCACTTCCTCTCATCCCTCATCCTTCACCCCTCATCCCTCATCCTTCACTCTGGCTGCTGAGGCAAATGGAGAGACGGTGGCCTTGTGGCTCACAGCACCACCTCGAGTTCCTCTCTACCAACAAAGAACATTCTTTCTGCCTTCTGACCCCCTGACCAGGATAGGAAGGAGGGTCAGGCAAGTGAGACATTCACCTTGGGCACAGCATTCAAAGGGGGTCACAAAACATACAGGATAATTCTCTACTGCAATAGTTTTGAGATGAAACCACGCAAAATACCCAAGGCATGGAAACAACCTACATGTCCGTCCGCAATGCCCGGATAAAGAAGTTGAGATCGAGAGACTCCACAGAATTCTATGCAGCTATTAAAAAAGAAAAAGATGAAATCATGCCCTTTGCACCAACCTGCAAAATAAACCAGAAAGAAAAAGAGGAGTACAGGATGGTGTCACTCATAGGTGGGATATAAAGAAACAAAACGGACGGATCTCAAGAAAATTCACAGGGTGCGAGAGTGTGCTTACCAGGGAAGTGATGTGGGGGTGCGGGTGGGGGTGGGGGGCACTGGAGCGCTGGTGGAGGGTGTCACGTGGGATCCTCCAGACTGAGGAACACATTCAGCTTCTGAAAATGCATACAGGAATGTAAGCAAAAGAAATGATGTAACAATTAGAACAATATTACACATAGTAAAAAAAGAAAAAAATGTATATATTCAGGAGGAAGAAAATGTCACATTTCTAGTTGAAAAGAAGAGACAACTTCGTTTTTGCACCACTCAGCTCACACATGTCACCATCTCACCGTGCTGGTACTATAACAACTTAGCACAAATTTGGTGGCTTAAATCAACGCACGGGTGCTGCCTCACAGGGCTGTAGAGACACGTCTGACAGGTCTCCCTGGCACAGTCAGATGTTGGTGCTGCCGTCCTCTCTCTGGAGACTCTCAGGGAGCATCCCTGTCCTCGCCCTTCCCAGCTTCCTCTGGCTGCCCACATTCCTTGGCTCGCGGCTCCTTCCCCCACCTCCAAAAATGGAAGTAGTGCGCGTCGCTGTGATTTTTTCCATCGTCATTTTCCCCTCTCTGTCGGGGAAGGCTCTCCACTTGAAGGGACCTGTGCTCATCAGCCTACAGTTCCGAAGCCTTCATAGGTCATGTCACCCTCTTCGTCTCCCCACATGCCTCTCACTCCAGGATTTCCAAAGTCAAACCAAACAGCTGGTCTCTCTGAAACTTTGCCTTGCCACCTTCTTGTCAAAATTCTGTGCATTCCTCAAGCCTTCAGAAACCTTCTCTTAGCCCAGAATGTTCTCTGTTGCCACTCTGCTACGTGCTGTACGTTTGTCACATGATGAGGAATTTTTTATGTTCTGCCCTAAAATCTCCATAATAGATTTTCTTCCTTTCTATCTTGTATTTTACTACCCGTGGGGGAATGAGGCATCATGTCTGTCTACGTATTTCTTCTATTTCCTGATTTACAATGTCTTTCACAACAGAGGATGTTGATTAGTGTTGGACAAGTCAACAGAGAGATGGTCAAGAATTTCATAAAATGATGCATTTCAACATGATAGTTGCTATAAAAGGAGCCAAGAAGAATCTAATGTCCTCTTTTAACTCTGAGCCCTGATTTCACTCCTACCAAAGGTAGAATACCAAAATTCCTCCCCCTCGATGTCACAAACAGCAAGTGAAACATTAGTAAAATCTCTGGTAGAATATCCCGCATGTGGTAGACGTGGGATAAATATTTGTTTAGTGGTATGTTGCAGTTGGTCAAGCCCTAGAAATTCTTCAATCTTGACAGAGGCTTAGCTACAAAAAGCTACAGAATGTGTGTTGGTTACCTCATCTTCCTTCCATGCAATCAGTCCAGGTGTGCCTGAGGAAATCATGACTCTCCTCTGCTGTTTTTGTGGGACCCAATGACTCTTCACTGGATTGATTTACATTCTGATCCATTTCATAAGACAGGGAGGAAACTGCTCTCTTCGCTCCAGCCTGAGGACAATCGGCATCCTTGGTCACATAACCATCTTTGCCTCATAACTTCCCATCCAGACTGGCCTGCTTCCTGAGAGCAGAGACAGTGTTCGTTTAACCACATGACCATACTCAGCAAGTGCTCAATAAATGATGAATTGAGCTGAATTGCACCAAAGTCTCTGGTTCCTAACAGAGAATTCCCAGACAGCCTTTTAAAAACAAATATTTTGCATTCTTCCTATTTGCTAAGCTGAAATGAAATTCATATAACTTTCACACATAAGCCAATATAATACCTTAACAATAGTATAGAGGAGCAATAGAAAGACAATTATTTTAGATGAAAGCATATATGTGTGTGTGTGTATATATGTGTATCTCTCTATATATGTATCAACGGATAAATATATGTATCTACAGATAAATGCTGAAGCATGACTATTTCAGAAGAAATAATAAAGCATTGATGCCTCTTAAGCAATCTTAAGTATGACCCTGAAGTAACAGAAAGGCCTTTAGAAAACTGAGAGTGAAATTAGAAGCTTCTAACTTTTTGGATTCAAGTTGATATACATGTGCTTTATTTGTAATGTCATTAGTGATGGCTGCTCTAAAGTGGTAAACAATTCTTGGTAAAGTTCTCAAACATAATTAGAGCATTTTCTGATTTATATGGCAGGTGTGTTCTTGAAAAATTCAGCACATATCAAAACTGTGCAAAAATTGCTTAAGGTTTATTAAAGTTATCCAAATTGGCAAAAAAAAGTAAAACTATCAGTATTTGCAGATGGCATGATATTATAAAGAAAAAAATCCCCAAAACTCCAATAAAAACCTATAGAAACAATGAATAAATACTGTAAAGTTGTAGGTTACAAAATTAATATCTGAAAATCTGTTCCATTTCTATAGGCAAGTAATGAACTTACAGAAAGATAACTCAGGAAAACAAATCATTTATAATTGCATCAAAAAAAGAAAAAAATACTTTGTAATAAACTTAACCAAAGAAGTGAAAGAGCTCTACTTTGAAAACTGTAAGACATTGTTAAAAAAAAATAGAAGCCACAAAGAAATGGAAATATATCCCATGGTCATGGGCAGAAAGAACACACACACATATCACAGCAATATACAGATTTAATTCAACCTTCATAAAAATCTCAAAGATATTCTTCACAGAAATACAACAAAAATATCATGAAACCTATTTGAAATTATAAGAGATCCTGAATAACGAAAACAATCCTGAGAAAAAAGAACAAAATGGAGGTGTCATGGTCTCCAACTTCAAACTCTACAACAAAACAATAGTAATCAAGTCAGCATAATACAGGAATAAAAGCATATAGATCAGTGGAATAGAATTGAGAGTCTGGAAACAACCCACACATATATGGACAATTAATTAACTACAAAGGAGTCAAGAGTATATAACGAGCCGATGACTATCTTTTCAATAAATGGTGTTGGGAAAATTGGACAGCTACACGCAAAAGTCTGAAGCTAGATCAATACCTGACACCACACACGAAATTAATTCAAATGAATTAAAGTTTAGATATAAGGCCTGAAACCAAAAATGCATAGAAGAATATTTAGGCAAAACACTCCTTCACATTGATCTGATAGATGTCATTGGGAACTCAGCTCCAATGTGGAGGGAGATAAAATTCAAAATAAAGAATGTGATTACATCAAACACAGTAAAAGAAACTCTCATCAAAAGAAAAATACATCCAACTGAATAGAAGATATTTTCATATCATCTAGCTAATAAAGGGTTAATATCCAAAAAACATTTAAAAAACCCATAAAACTCAACAACAGAAAAACAAATAATTCAGTTAAAGAACAGGCAGAAGATCTCAACAGATACTTCTCCAAAGAAGCCATACAGATGGCCAATAATCACAAGAAAAGATGTTCTGCTTATTTTGTCATCAGGGAAATGCAAATCAAAAGAACAATGAGCTTTCCCCTTACACCTGTGAGAATGGCCATTATCCAAAAGACTGGAAACAACAAATGTTGGGGATGCAGAAAAAAAAGAAACCTCATACACTGCTGATGAGAGTGTAAGATGTCACAACCATTATAGAAAGCAGTATGGAGATTTTCCTCAAAAAATTAAGAATCAGTTATTCCTCTACTGGGTATTTACCTAAAATATAAACACTAATTTGCAGAGTTTTATGTACCCACATCTTCACTACCGTGTTATGTACAATAATCTAGAGCTGGAAACAACCTAAGTTCTCATTAACAGATGAGTAGATAAAGAAAGAAAAGTGGTTTACATACAGAATGGCCTCCTCTGCAGCTACCAAAAAAGAGGAGATCCTGCCATTTACAGCAACATGGATGAACCCAGAGGGAATCATTCTTAGTGAGGTAAGTCAGGAGAAAGACATTGCAGAATATCATTCATAAGTGGTATACAAGAAACCAAGCAAAGAAGTTAACTAAATCAAACAGACAAAAAAGACTTCTAGCCAATAAAAGCAAATTTTGTTTGCAGAAAGAGAAGCGGGGAAGGCAAACTGGGTAGAGGGGATCAATTATATGATGACAGGTGACGGTGAACTTAATGTTCTGTATACAGATTGGATTTACTATGACGCACATCTTAAACCAATATAACATTATGGTGCAATGTTCCTTTCATAAAGTTAATTTAAATTAAAAAAAATTGCTATGTTTATATGTAAATATAGATATATATTTGAAACAAACAAACCAATTAAAAAATGTGCTAAAAGCCTTAATATATAGCACACCAAAGACGGTAAATAGGTGACAAAGGAGATAAAAAGATGCTTTATGTCATATGTCACCAGGGAAATGGAAAATTAAAACAATAAAATACCACTATACTCCTACAAATTATGGTCCATTTCAGGAACACAGGCAAACACCAAATGCTGGAGCAGATGTGGAGCAACAGAATCTCTCATCCATTGCTTGTGGAAATGCAAAATGGCATAGTTACTTTGGAAGACAGGCAGATTCATGCAAAACTAATCACTCTTGCCATATGATCTAGAAGTTGCACTCCTTGATATTTACCCCAAGGAGCCGAAAATGTATGTTTACACAAAATCAACACATAGATTTCTGTATCAGCTTTAGTCATAATTTAATTCTAATTAGAAGAAACCAAGATGTCCTTCAGCAAGTGAATGATAAACTATGGTACATTCAGACAATGGAATGGTATTCAGCGCTAAAAAGAAATAAGCAATCCAACCATGAAAAGACTTGGAGGATGCTTAAATGCATTTTACAAAGGGAAAGAAGTCAATCTAAAAAGGCAGCATACTCTATGAGTCCAACTGTATGACTTTCTGGAGAAAGCAAAGCTATAGGGGTAGTTGAAAAGATCAATGATCTTTTCAATGATCAGAGTGAAGGAGTGACAAACAGAAGGAGCACAGGAGCTGTATAGGGCAATGAAACAACTCTACGACACTGTAATGAAGGCTCAATTTCATTAAATTCATTAAATATAGAAAATACAACACCAAGAGTAAACCCGGATGTCAGCTATGGAGTTTAAATGGCTCTGATGTGTCAATGCGGTTCACACATCACATGTCATTCTGGTGGGAGATGTTGACCGTGGGAGGCTCCACATGGCGTGTGCAGGGATATACATACAGTAGTTCTCTGTATCTTCCGCCCAACTTTTCTCTGAAGCTGAAACTGCTCTAAAAGTAAAATCTATTGAAAAAAAGTCAGTTTTTATTAGCAAGTGTTATTCCCCTATTTGAAGTATAATAGGGAATGTGGAAATCCGAGTTTGTGATGCAGGACTGTTCTCCACTTTTAAAAGACAATTTTCTGGTGGGGGTGGTCCTAACCCTGCTGAAGGCCAGAAGTGCCTTCCAGGCTTCCTCCACAAGGTGCAGATCTCCCCTTAGGGTGGTTACACCCCCCCCCCCCTGCCGAGAATCCTAGATGGAAGTTTCTTCAGACTCCAGTCTTGCCATGATTTTCCAACCTTCCTTCAGCATCCACAATGAAAGTCTCTAATTTCCTTGTCATTTCTTCTAAAGTCCTAATTTTGGTGGAAAACTTCTCTGCATTGGTTGTTTAACTGTTGCATTAAATCTTTTTTCTAAAACACAGAGTCAATTTCCACACAGCTCTGGTTCACGCACTGTGTAGCACAGGCAGGAGGCCTGACGGAGAGTAAAGGATGAGATGATGGGGAGGCACTTCACATCTGGCTGACACCTAACACCCATGCAAATAAAAATATGGCATCACTTGGTAAAACAGGCGGTTTCATGCATGCCGTTGAACTGTGAAATGTGTGTTAATTCACCTCATTGCCAGTGCATTAGCACAAGTTACTCCTCTCTCTCTCTCACTTGTTAGTCACTGCAATCTGGCTCTGTGAATTTAGAAGATGAAAATCATTGTTCCTTTGTGACCCTGCCTGTCCTTGCAGTTGATATCAACTCTGGGTGGGGGCGTGTTTCACAGTAAGTCTTCTTCCCCGGGGAAAATAAAATGCAAGGATGAGGATCTTTTTTCTTTCTATTCACTGCTATATCACAGGCTCAGGAATGGGGTTTGTCATATAATGGGCACTAAAAAGTAATGTTTGAAATGAGTGAACAAATAAACAGGATGTATGAAGCATGTGATTCAAACAAAGCGCCCCACACTCATGGAATTCTCAGCGAACAGGTGAGAACATATGACCTTAGTGGTGCAATGTCCAGGATATCAAGATTGCAGAGTTAAAATTTCCTGTGGGGCAAGAGACAGTGGGTAAATTTTATTCAGACACAAGCAGGGTGTCTCATCCTCAGCACTGCCGACCTGTGGAGATGGTCCCCTGTGTTGTAGGCACAGAATGTTTGGGGTCATCCCCTGCCTACAGGAGACACCAGCAGCAAATCCCCAGATGTGACCATCAAATTGGCCACAGATATTTGTGCCAAATGTGTCCCCAGAAGAGCACCACTAGACTGAGAATGTGAGTTTACCAGGCAGAGAAAAGGAAGAGGAGACAAACAAGCTTCCAGATGACAGCCTGGGTGGTATCTGACTTTACTTTCTAGCAGAGCTTTGTGCTGAAAACAAGAGGAAATGACAACATACAACTGTTCTGAAGTCCATTCATTCACACGTGACCCTGACAACCACCTTATGGGAAACAGGGCCAGTATTTACAGCTTTCATTGAACGAAAAACCAGTCAGTTAAGTAAAAGTAACTTATTCTTCCCATCTGTACTGGGCTGAATTAAATCACAATTATTTAATAATAACCTTCAACCAAACATATTTCATCAATCCCACAATATGAACTTTATGCCAAATACTGAGGTTAAAATTGAACACCAGGCTTCTTTCATTTTCTTAGTGGAGTAGCATTGAATTACAGCATTATGAAGTTTTAGGCATGCATCATTTTTAGTATCTGTATACATACATGTTTTTCTTTCTTTTTTCTTTTTTTGAAGACAGGGAGAAGAGGAAGAAACCATTTAAAAAACTTACTTATTTTTGGTTGTTTCCCTGGCCCTCAATGATGAACCAGGTCCTTGGGCTTTAATGGTCCACACCCCAGCAGCTAACTGAGTGTCAGAGCCACCAACATACATGCTATATATCTTTTTAGAAAGTACATACTTGATAACTGTGTTGAAGTATGGATTTTCCCCTAAAAAAAATAAGATTTTGGAGTGAAGAAAGTCTTAGAACTCTAAAAGGAGGCTTGCAGGATAAATTAAACAGAGAAGGAATCCAAGATGGTATATGAAGACTAAGACACTTCTCAACCAAGACCAGGCTTTTCTTGTAACCCACTAATTTGGTACCATAGACTAAAGTCTATTTTTGTTTGACTTAGTCTATTTGTTGTTTTCTGTATATACCACGTATGTGTGAAATCTTATGGTACTTATCATTCTGCTTCTGAGATTTCTCTTGCTGAGCACAATTCCCTCTAGGTTCATTCATTTTGTAAATGACAAGATTTCATCTTTTTATAGGTGTGTAGTATATTCCATTATTTATTTATACCACCTCTTCTTTATCCATTTATCTGTCAATGGACATTGAGATTGTTTACAGTTCTCTGCTATTATAAATAAAACTTTATTAAACACTGGGATGCGTATCTCTTCACTTCACATTAGTGTTTTTGTGCTTTTCAGATAAATACCTAGGAAGGGAATAATGGGATTATGTGGGCCATTTTTAATGGGAGTAATATTACAATATTTCATAAGTTTAAGTTGTGTATCATATATATCAACATCTATATTAACTGCATAATATAATAAGTTTTTAGAATTTCATAATGAGTGATGAAAGTATTCAAAATGGCACAAAAGATTCAGATAGGAGGACTCAGTTAAGGTAAAATAAATCAAAAGAATGCAGTCATTTGTAAATTCTGCCATTTGCAACAGCATGGATTGGGCTAAAGGAAATTATACTGAGTGAGATAAGCCATAAGAAGGAAGACAGACATCTTATGATGACATTCATACGTGGTATATAGGGAAAACAAGCAAATAAATAATATTTTTATTTTATAAAAGCAGATTAGTGCTTATAAAAGGGAAAGAGACAGGCAAACTGAGCAAAAGATTCAATTATAATGAAGGAAGAATTGGACTGGTGATGGTAAACTTATTGTATTACATAGATGATGATTTACAATAATGCACAATTTAAACCTATATAACATCCCTTCAGTTGAATCAACTTAAAAATAAAAAATAAACCATCAGCACAACTCAGTTTTCTTATGTTGATTACGCACAATATATACATAATGAAAAATTCTTAATAAGCTAGAAAACACGGGGCCAGGAACTGGGGCACAGAACGTGTTCATAGGGACGCTCTCAAAGCAGGAGCCACATGTATGTGTTGAATTAGTAATCGGACAATTTGGAGACAGTCATCATGTAGAAGGACAGAGAGGCTGGAAACAGGTGGGGAAAGGCATGAAGAAGAGCTGAACCCCTACGTTCCTTTCCAGTGTGCCCCCACCCCGCACTCCCACCTAAGAATGATCACTTAGTAATCACAGTGAGTTTAGAGCTACTTAGGCAGTTAGGGAAGCGGGCAGGGAATGAGGAAGTGCATACAAGATAAAGGCTGAGCCCCGCCTGTTACTAAAGGAGGTCCATCCCCTGGAGATAAAGACCTAGACAACAGCAAAAGGAGTAGTTGCTCAGGTGAGTAAAAACAGCCAATCAGAAGTGCAGTTCCAGATACCTTATTAGCATAAGGAGGGGCCATGGAACTCTGGAATGCTTCATTAACATACAAGGCTTAAGAACACCAATCAGAAGTGCAGTTCCAGATACCTTATTAGCATAAGGAGGGGCCATGGAACTCCGGAATGCTTCATTAATATATTAGGCTTAAGAACACCAATCTGAAGTGCAGTTCCAGATATCTTATTAGCATAGGAAGGGACCAATGGGACTCCTGAGTGCTTCAGTAGATACTAGGCTTGGCACTGCTCCAATCCGAAGCCCAAAAGAAACTATAAAAGAAGATAAAGGCCCCTAGACGGGGAGCCACAGTGGCACCCCTTCCTTGGGACCCCAGCCCATGAGGGGAATGTGTGTTTTCTCCAATAAACTTCCCTACATTTTCACTCGCCTCTTTGGTCGGCGAGTTCCTTCTTCGAACACCATGAGACAGGACCCGACACCAAGCTACAATCTAGTTCTTTCCCTCCATCCAGGATGCCTGCTAATGTCGGGATTGTTCACCGCCCTAACCCCCCGCGTCCCCAACAGGGGAAAAATGCCTTTTAGCCTTGCCCCAGTTCATACCCAACTGTCCAGTTCCCCAACCTCTAACTCCTCCTTCAAAACCTCTCTAGTATCTACCTGATTTATGGAAAGATATTCAGAATAAAACTATCAACATGAAAAAATACATCAACATGGTGGAATTAAGAACACTAATGGATTGTGTTTAGTTTTGCCAACAAACAATATTAACTTTAAAATCCATAATGACTGGGAAGATCTTCATGTATATTGCCAGGAAATATTTTTATTTTAAAATGTATTTTTATATTTACATATTATATATTTATGAATATATTAATAACATGGCTCATAAGTTATAACTATTTTATAGGAACATAAATTTAGTATAAAGACTGACTAGAGCAGACGGATGATAATGTAACTAACACGAAAAGTGAGGGTAGAAACTCAGGCTTGAATTTGAGGTCTTAGTCCTGAAGCTTTATTGAACTCATTGTTATATTAAACTACCATCTTTCTTTCCTTGGAACGTTCTCAAATGGCACAATTAACAAATTGTAATAGTGTCTTCACTATCCAGGAAAAGCTGGCCTATCCTGAAACAGTAGAATAAAATTAATTGCTCTCACCTTCGGACAATTGTTGAAAAATACAGAATTGTGTTGACAGGTTGAAAGTCTTCATTTCTTTTGTACCACCAGCAAGTGAGGTTTTTGTTTTTTTTAAATGTAAGTGAATAGATTTTCTGCACTAGAAGCAAGATTTCCACATGGATAAATTAGTCCAGAATAAACTAGTTCACGGAGGTCTAATTGTAGGCAGCACAGCCATATTTGCTTTGGAGAAACATGTTAATTGGAGACCCAGTCAACCTATCAGATGGATCTTTATGGGAGGTTTCAGGTTCATGTTACATTTCAGCAATAAAAGAAAGGTCAATTTATATCATTCAAAGAGCCAAACACATGCCAATTATGGATACGAATTAGGGAATTATATTCAGAATGCAAACTTCACATATTAAAAAATAAATAAAAACATTTTGATTGCAGCCTAGATCAAATGAATGATGACATTTAAATGTGAAATTTTAGAAATGAATTGATCTAGACCTTTCCTTTCTTTTTAAATAAAACTTCTCCTAAAGCGATTAAGAGAAATAATTTAGGCTCATGTAATCTTTTTTTTTTTTTTTCAAATGGCCCAGTGGATTTAATGTTTAGTGATGTGGACATGGGGCAAAAGTAAGGTTCTTACATCAGATTCTGGTTCTGCAATTTAGGAGCTCTTGTGATCATAGTAAATTACTTTCCTAAAAGCTGGGAATCATAGGGAATACCTCCACTATTTGGTTGCTGGGAAAATTTTTGTGTGCAAAATTATCAAAATGCCTGAAGCATGGTAGATCCATACATGCACACTAAAATGTTTTGCTGTGGCTTCCATTACATTTTCCATGTTTTATGCTCACAGAATGTTGGGCGATGGATTGTAAAATCTATATGAGAGCGGAGTCACTTGAATTTAGAAGCTCAGTGTCAGGCAGGACTAGTGTTACAGAGGACTCATAAGTCTGCGGGTCTTCTGACTCCCACTCTAGAACATGCTTTCCCACACTCCTCCGACCTGGGCTGTATCTTACATGGCGTAGCTGTTATGAATGATGCACATCCATGTGAGGAAGTTTGAGGCACGTTATTTGGCAACTAATCCAATGAGAAGACTCCCAGGGATCGGTTGCATTGACCTCTGTAAGTCACGGCTGCCAAAGCTTACATCCAACTCCAGACCTCGGGTTGTGCTCACTCAGGCACTTGGATGGTGTTGCCTGCTCTCTGCTTTGCTGACTACAGAGGAAAAGCAGGATTTTCTCATTCATTACTCTGGATTCCAATTCTAACTCCTCAGATACTGGCACACTAATTAAATCTGCATAACTTCCCTCTCTGAGACAACAGTTTTGACATTGCTGCTTTTGAGCTAATACTGAGAGCAAAAAGTTAAGATTTAAAGAAACAAAATAAAATATCTAAAACCTATGTCACCTGAGAAAACAGCACAAAAAATCAATATTCAAAGCAACCCTGTCAACCACATGAAAGGAATATTTTAGAATGCAAATGCAATTTATGCAAGTTTGAGATACCAGTTTTTTGAGATATCAGTTCCAGAAAATCCTTATAAGTCATATACAATTATGTATGTGTGTGTGTATATATATATATATATATATACACACAATTATGTATGTGTGTATATATATATAGCACTAATTTTGACTTGCATATACGCAAAGCCTTTTCTTTTACCTCCACATTCTTGAGTTTAATGAATCAATAACTGTGCTCTTTCTCCATATAAATGAATCAAAAAATCCGATTTCTCATTAACTCTAACATCATTATTCTAGGACAGAGTATCCAGGCAGGATCCATTGTCATAGGACCTCACTGTCACCATGAACTCTCTCTCCCTCTCTTAAGGGGGGAACCTTAATAATATTGAGTTTTCTGATAATTTGTTCATTTCTAAACAAAACGTGTTTAGAAGACAGAAACCATTAAAAATAAAAAGGTTCAAATCATCATAAATATCCACGGGTTGCCTGCCTGTTTTGCTTGAATTTTGCTCCCCCAAGAGGCTTATATTGAATCCTCACCCCCAATACTTCAGAACATAACCTTATTTAGAAATTGTGATGTTGTGGATGTAATTAGTTACGATGCAGTCATACAAGAAGAGAGTGGTGCCTAATCTACTATGACTGGTGACCTCAGAGAAGGAGAAATTCAGAGACAGACTTACTTCAGGAAACAGTACCTGATCATGAAGGGAACCGTTAGGGAGAGGGGTCTACCAGTCAAGGAACGACAAAGATGGACAGAAAATGACTGAAGCAAGGGCGAGACATAAAACAGATTCTCTGTCAAGGCATCAGAAGGAACCCAGCCTGCAGATACATTGATCTTGAACTTTCAGCCTCCACTGCAGGGAGACAATAGATTTCTGTTATTTAAGCCCTCCAGTCTGTAGCATTTTGTTACCAGTCCCTCCACGCACACCAAAGGTTGTTTCGTGGTCTATTTTCCATGTGAAAAGCTATAAGAACATATGGAAATACCAAGGCCAAACCCAACATGATGTATTTCAAGTGCAAGTGGATGATTCAGATATGTTAAGAGGAAAATAAATGAGAAATTTGTAGGACATACTTCTTCTATCTGCATCTAGAGCCCGCATACGCCAATTGATTAATAAATTAATAAAACTAAAGGCTTCCTGGATGGTATGCATCAATCACCTTGGTTACAGGAAGTTACAGGAAGCAAAGAAAAAAAAAAAAAGAAGAAGCGCTATATTTTTTGTAGCCACGTGTCATCAATCATATTGTCACTCACCACAAATAGTGACTTTTGGAGATCTCGGGAGAACCTGCACCAACTGCAGCACATGGCAGACACTCTGTGAGTCACAGTCATTCATAAATCCATGCTCATTTGAGAAATAAACTGATGTCATGACTTATAACGGGGATTAGAAAATAAAATTAGTGGAAAACTCCCTCCATTCTTTATCTTAAGTGATATATATTATGGCAATCAGGTAAGTAAATGAAATGATATTTTTTTAAAGGAAGGAAGTAGGTGGGAAGCAAGGCAGGCAGGCAGTAGGGAGGGAGGGAGAGGCATTTTGTTTATTTCGTGGTTCATTTTCAGTTGCTGCCCTCAGGCCCAGGTCTTGAACCTGGGTCCTTGGGCTATATATGGACACTGTCAAGGCACAAGCTAAGCACCTGAGCCACCAGGGTGCACCAATAAGTGAATTTTTAACCAACATCTCATCATAACATCATTTCACACATGCTCTTAAAGGTTTATTTCAGAATAATTTGAAAAATTTCAAACACGCTGTTCAAATCTTTTAAAAGTGAAATATTAAAGATGAAATTTAGCAGCAAACGAAGCCATCTCTTGTAGGCTCCAGGGTGATATTTTGGATAACAGCAGATCCTTCCACAGCCTGTGAAATTAACCACTGTCCAATCAACTCTTATTTTGATTGAAAATACTCTCAGGAAAATCTAGCATGCTGATGCTTGCCTTTTTTTTTTTTTTTTTTTTTTCCACTTTCCACTGAACCATGTGGATGGTAGGACTCTGGTCTCAGTGGAGATGATGGCTATTGAAATATAACTGACATGTAACATTCCATTAGTTTCAAGTCACAGCATGATGATTCCATATTTAAATACATTGCAAAATGGTCTCCACAATAAGCCTGTTAAAACATCTATCACCACACACAGTTACAAAACGATTTTGTGTGAGAAGAACATTTACGATCTACTCTCTTCCCAACAGTAGACCATTATTAACTATCATCCCCATGCTGTGCATGAGATCCCTATAACCTATTTATCTTATACCGGAAAGCTGATTCTTTTCACCTCCCTCCCCATTACACACTTCACCAAACCCCTCTCTACCTCTGGTCACTACCAGTCTGTTCTCTCTGTCTGTGACTTGAATATTCATGAATGACTCTGTCTATGTGAGATTACTTTCTAAATACACTGATTCTATGAAGTTTATTTTGTAAGGAAATTATTAGTCTTTCAATATTACAGTTAGCTGTTATTTCTTAAATGCACGATTACCCTTGAAGTCCCATTAAAAAGTATCTTGCCTTGTTCTTAAAGATGCTGTAAAAATCATGAGTATGTGTCCATAACTACATAGATATTTTATAGATATAGCTATTTTACTAGTCGTTAAATAAATGTTGCCCCCATGCCTGCCAACGGAAGGAATTTGAGAAGGGACATTGCCTTCGCTCATTTAAAATCTGTGTGAGTACGTGTGCCAGGTTCTCTGTTAAGTGTTGGGGTTAAAAGGGTCAACCTCTATTTTCCTGCAGTGTGCAATCCAGTAAAACCAAGGCAATGAAACATACAGAAAACAGAATTTAAATGGATCCTCTTTTGCACGTAATGAGAGAGTTGTTGAATTAGAGTCGTTAGGGGAGACTCTGCAAAGTGGGGTAACTTTAAGATCTGGGTTGTCAAGTGTGATTTTGTGAAGTGAACTCTCCTGGTCTCTTTCCCTGTTATACACTCGACTGTCACATCTGAGGGAAGTTGGTAGACGGGGCTTACATTCTTGAGTCAGGTAGATTGATCTCTTCCAATACCCCAACTCTGCAGCTTACAAGTCCTCGGCCTTTTGTATGTATTGCTTTCCTTCTCTGAAGTTCTTCCTCTGGGAAACAGATATGATTCATCTCTGTCCCAGGGCTTGTGTGGGATTAGATGATATCACATTTATAAAGTACTGAGCAAGCATCTGACACTTGGCAAGTGCTGGGGGAAGAGGTCTGCTCTAAGTACTGCAGGGTCTCTGTGTATCATGGCTAAACTTAGTTCACCCAAAGATATGTATTGTGTTTTGAACTTAAGATCTTTGTTTCTAAGTTTATTTTCCTAGTGCTGGCAAGTAGTTTCTTCTTATGTGCTAAGTAAGGTTGCCTGGCTTCGTAGAGTCAGTCAATCTCTTTCTCAGAGGGAAATAGTGATGCCTTCTGGGGACAAGGAATGGAGACATGGAAAATTGGGCATCTCTGAATTGGATGAACCAGGAGTCCTTTTGGAGTCTTTGCCTTTGCACATTTCCTTATGCCCAAAATGCCTCTTTGTACCTCAACGTCTGTCAAAATCCAACTTCTCCTGCATGACCCAGATGTCATCTATCTGTGAAATATTTATCGGTTTCCCCTGGAAGGACTAACCTCTACATTTTTCCTTTTTCTTTCTGTGCTTTCAGAGTGCTTCATTCATTCTTCAAACAGCAGCCAGAGGGAACTTTTTGAAGGATAGTTCATATTACAACTCATTCCTGCTGCACACCCTCCCCAGGCTCTTCATCCAACCTAAATTCTACCTAGGTTTAAGTGTAAACTCCCTGTCCTTCAAAAGAGCTGCCCTTAGATGGAGGCAGAGGACCTTCGGCTCCACCACTAGCACACTAAACACGCCCAGGATTCATATATTAAGCGATACATGGGCACCTTTCTCAGTTGGGATCCAGAGCTCGGTGAGAACAGAGCACAACTGGGGGGGCCACAAAGCACAATTTTTGCAAATAAAGCTTTATTGGGACACAGTCACGTTCAGGAATTTACATATCGTCTAAAGCTGCAGAGGGTACATACCTGCTACAAATGATGACTTGAGATGGTCAAATATATATGGTCTTGTACAGAAAAATTGTTCAGACCATCTATTCTTGTGTTACCAACATTTCAGGCTCAAGGAAATTCCTTCAAAATCTGTTTGTCTTTGTCTTCATAACAAAAGCCATTTCTGGCCCAAGTGGTACAAAGGCCTGTAGGTTGTACCAAGACCAACATCAATGCTTAGTTCTCCTTTGGCGGCCAAAGATATAATAAAATGTATGTTTTCATTGGCTTGTACATCCTTTCTCTCCAACAAGATGGGTGCAGTAGAAGCTTTGATTATAAGATATTATTTCTCCAAAGTGCTACCCATCCACTGTCTTACTTGTCTTCAAGGTCTCATCTATGGCTTCAGAGGTAATCAGAATGTAGCAGATTACATGCAAGTGTTGTGAATGGCAGCTGAGAAATGTTTTGCAATACTAAAACATTCATTTTATCTTAAATATATAAAAGTAGGTCTACTGTGAAAATGATGTTAAATTTTTACACTTACAACCACTCAATACTGAATACCAGCCTTGTATTTTGTTTTTAAAATATAATATAGACAGGTAATAAAACTAAATGAATAAAATTTTATATTTAAAATAAAATTTAAATCATTATTTTGAGATGTTTTATATGTATATGTTATAGTTAGTTAGTGTTTCAACTTTTATTATAAAAGACAATTTTGACTACTTGAGAAAAATAACTACTTTTAAAAATACATAAAATAGTTTTCAGCTTCTTTGATATCCCTTGGCTGTCACCTCTGGTGGCCTATTTACATATTGTACATGTAGAATACAATTTCATTTTATTTTTCTGTCCTTTAGGTCACTGTTGTCAGTAAAATATGTAGTATGTCTTGGAAAAAATAGGCTTCATTAGTAATTTTACTTAAATGAAAAGTAGAGAAAATCCAAGGAGTAACGATGGTATCATTTATAAATTATGAACCTTTGTGTTACATCGTGACTTGTGAACACAAGAGTGCTGACCCATTTACAGAGCACCTACAGATCAGTGAGAGTAATGGAATTTAGACATCCTGAATCTTTTGCTCACTTCTAGTCACACAAATATTCTAGTTGACATGTATTTTAAAATCTTGTCATTGGGAAGGCGTGTTTGTCAAGGCAGAAGAAAAGAACATTTTTCTGAACATCTCAACTGGAATTCGGTCCAGAGCAGTCGCCTTAGAGGTGTGGCTGGGGGTTGTCATGTGAGCTCCTGCTTCAGGCCCAGGTTGGAAGGACGGGCTGCCTGTGTGACTCTGTATCTGGCTCCTGGTCCCCTTTCCACCTTCTCCTTCGGTTTCCCTAGGAAGGGCTGCTTCCCCTTGAACATTTGTACTGCTGCTGCCTCCACCCAAGGTGTAAATATTCTTGAGGTTGGCGTCTTTTGACACTTACAGTCCATGTGAAAAATCAGCCTCAGCTTTCTGGATCGAAACCTTAAGAGAGTTCCTTAGCTTCATGTCACATCAGTCCATCTACTTTCCTCACAGTATCTGTGCAAACTGGGTGTCCCCTTGTTAATTTATCAGCCTTGAGTCTGACTCCCATCAAGAGAATATAACTGGTATGAGAACAAGGTCTCACCTATCTTTTAATACTGTATTCCCAGTGATCAAGGCAGTCTTGAAACACAGGCAGCATTTAACAAATATTCATTGAGCAAATGCTGCCTATTTATAGCATAAATAATGTACTGTATTATCTATGAATTTATCTTAATTGACAGGTTCTCAATGCCCAATTCAGAGCTGATTTTAAAATACTTTTTTAAAATTTGAATGAAGCAGTAAATAAATGGATTTATGACTGAACAAATTCATCCATCATAAGGAGTGTATACGCAAATCAATGAACGGAGTCTTTTAGTCCTGATGTTAATTATTTCAGTACCATCTTCTCTCCATGTGCTGAATCTTGAAATCACTCTCTTCCATCACCAAGTGTATTTTTGAGTCAATTGGTGGAAATCATGAAACCCATCCCTGATAATCACATAAATTTATTATTGTTGTGTCTCTAGCTACCAGCTCAGAACGTATCATTTGCCAAGAACATGTTCAAAGCAGATGGGCATGAAATCTGTGAAGCTTTTATTATTTTTATTAGCACTTGTTATAAAGGACACGGGCCTCTATAATCAAACATTGCTATCTCTGTGGCTCCCTGACAAGCTACAGCCACCAGAGCGCAGCCCTCCTGATGGGAATTCTGCTGCTATTAACATGAGAACAGATTCTAGTTATATGAAAGAAAGAAGGGGCTTTTTTATTAATTTCCTGGGTTTCTAAGAATTTTTCATTGCATGTTTGCAGAAACTGAATGATACAAAAATAAATTCTAGAAGCACTTCCCTCACTTAGAAGACATCTGTACTGAATTTTTCAATAACTCCAATTCATTATTTTAAATCACCTAGAGGACAGAAGTTTGTCTGCATTGTTCTTCTTCCATCTTAGAGGAAAAAGAGCTGCTTTTTTTTTTTTTTTAATCAAGGAGTTGCACACTAGCCCTTGAAGTTAAGAATGTATACGATTTCTGCTTTTAATAATAAAATGGATGTTTCATCATTTAAAAAGTAGTATATGTGCATTGTAGAAAGTAGACAAAAAAGTAGAAAAATGACTTTCTCTGCACTTAGAGACTGTCTCTGTTGCATCTTAATGTCCCATTCAACATACACATGCATATGCCTTTTTAATGTGATACACAGATGTTGCAATTTTTCAGTTCAGGATGTCTCAATTTCCTTTACAAGAAATTCTCATGTCATCTAATACCCAGGCCTATTCAAGTGTTTAATTTGCCTGACATTTCTGTTAATGCTAATGTGTGCAGCATCACACCTTGTTTCTAGTTGTCTTGTGTCTTTTAATCTAGAACAATCACATTTCCTTCAATACTGAATTGCTAAGGAGAACTGAAATGTCTTCTTTTTAAACTCAGAAGAATATAGAGGTTTATGAAGAAAGATAATGGTGTGTCCACAAGTAACTCCATCCCATCAAATCCCTGATGAAATAACCAACAGTTTCCCCCAAAATAGGACGGGGCAATGCATACATTCTAGAAATTAATGATGGAGACTATTTCACATGCCAGAACCAATTAAACATCTTCTAGACAGAGGGCAAACTCAGTGGGATTAAAGGAAGACAATGAATTCTAACAGTCTGGAATGTCTATGAGATAAATGACCATGGTCCATTAACCTACTGGAGCTACACGTGGGGACAGTCCTCACACAGCAGTGACCCCCACACCGACATCATTTTTGCCTCTGTAAACCAGCATCCTTTATGACATACCAGGTGCCCTAGATGGCAACAGACTCAGCAGAGGGTAAGACATGTGTTTCTGAGGGGAAAATACTGAGGCTCAAAGACTATTCAAAAAACAAGATAGTATACGGAAGAGTATAAAACAACAAACATCCAGGGATGTGCAAGGTCTAGGAAAATGCACCACGCAGGCATGCCTCCTAAATAATTCAACTGATCTGTGCCAAATAGTAAAAGAAGTAACATCAGCAAAAGATGAATGAAGAAATCAAGTTGTCAAGGACTGGTGGTAAGCACCAGTGACATATGAAGTAATAAGTCATAACCAATGTTCTAATTAGTTTTATAAGAAAAGGGATGCACTATTTTTGAGAGAGAGAATAATGTTTTTAATAATGTTTTATCACTTTAAAGTAAGTTAATAAGGAGAATGAGCAAGAAATCTCAGCAAAAGTCTCTGATATTCCAAAAAGAATGTAGTGAGTTTCATACATGAGTATGTTTCAGACTATCCCTGAAGGTTTCTCTAACCACTGGCAACAATCTAATGTCTATCACAGTAGATTGCATTTTCCAAAAATGGCCACAGTACTTTTCCCTCTCCTATATGGTCTTCTAGAACTGCTGGGGTTTTTGACAGCCTCAACTAAAAGGCTCAGTTGGAGGTCACTAGTGTCACAGTAGGCAATTGTGCAAACGTCCTCATCCATCTCTCTTGGAACATTTGTTTTTGGAACCAGGCTTCATACTGTGGAAAGACCCTGGTCACAGAGAGAAGCCAGTTGTAGGTGTTCTGGAGGAAGACCACTGTGGTCCAGCTCACATCCAGTATTGACTGCAAGATCCTGAGGGAAAGAGCTCGTGAGAAATCCCTAGCCTCAGTCATTGCTGATTGCAACTCCTGAAAACCTAGAGCAAGAACACACTGGCGATCCTAGTCAGCCTTCAGGAGTGTGAGACATAGTGATAACCAGTGGTTACGGTTTTCCTGCACGGTGTTGGTGTTGGCTGTTATACAACAATGGATTATCAGATGACAGCTAACAACGAGACTGTGCACAGAAGAGAATGAATAAGAAGCAGCTGGAAAGTAAACCACAGAAAGAAAACATAGATAACATAAATAAAAAAACAACCAATACAGTTTTTACAATAAGCAAATGGTCTATATTTCTATCAAAAAAGACATTCAGATTGATTTTGAATAGGAAATCCACTTATTAGCTACTGACAAATGCCCAATGAAAACAACAGAAAGGTAAAAAGTCAAAATACATATAATCAAATATGAGCTATTTTTTAAGAGGAATCATTTAAGAAATTTTCTGTAAAGGATATTGTGGTTGAAAACTCCTGAGTCTATAATAAAATAATAGCACATTATTTTATCTCCATTAGTGTAGAAATCTATGTTCTCCAAACCTCATTTACTATAAAATGTTTTTCTTCACACAATATTATGAATGTACAATAAACAGTGAAATGAGTGACTCTAGATGTGTTTAGGAAATGTTGCTATAAAACAATTTTACTTTGAACATAACACAAAATACGTCAAATTGAAGAAATTAACCTTCATATATTCTATAAGCTCATATAAATGTTATGTATAGCATTTAAAACATGACAGAAATAGGTAGACGTCTGTTATAAACTGAAAATGTCATTTAGTTTCAAAATATTATACATTAACATTAAAACCACAAACCAGATAAGAATGTCTTTTATCACTGGTATTTTATGTTGATCTAAACATCAAGGCAATTTAATAAGACACCAGGCATGAAATAGATATGCAAATTACTTTAAAAGTAGGGGTAAATGAGTCAGAATTTGCTGACTATATGCATATATACTTCCTCCAAAATAAAAGAATTAACTGAAAAACAGAATTAATACAATGCACCAACAATGAAGCTGGCAATTAGTAGATATTCTCACTTAAGATTAAAAAAAGGAGTACTGAACTATAATTGCTATAATTTGAACTTTCTTTTGCAAATTAAAGTCAAAGGAAATAGATAAAATAAATTATCTATAGTTCATGAAGTTATAGTGATTTTACTTTTATTCTTTCTGCTTTTCTGTATTTCTCAATTTTCTAAGAGAGCATACTCTACCACTGTGATTATATTTTAATTTATTTTTCTTAATGCAAATATTTTAATTGGGCCCTTTATTATATCCAAACAATCCTCCAATGTACTGTACTCTGTCTTCTACCTGGCATTCTACTTATTTCACTGTATACAGTGGACGGCCTTTTTCAAGTCCTTCAAATGTCTTTTCTGTACTAATGACACATCTAAGCACATTTAGCTACTAAACATCTTTAATTAGTTGATGTGGAGGAAGCTGATACAAACAATGCCTGGCTAAAACCAAAGTCATTCTTCTTCTGAAGTCATTCTTCTTTTCTCCAGCTCACTATTTCAGCAAAAGATGCTTAAGTACTTAGCTGCCCAGACTAGCAGAAAATGTGGAAGAATTACATTATTTGAATGAATGATGGTTTTAGAGTAGAAACGGTACTTGATATGGGTCTCAGAAATGAAGGGGACACAATAACATATAAAATAAAAGCATAATGGGCTCATGAAAAATTAACATATCTCATCATGGTTAGAGTAAAAGCTAAAGCAAGGAATGAGAACAAAGCATCTTTAATTTGAGACAATGAATGTCACATGAGTTCCTACTTAGAGGACACTGAGCTGATCCATGACAGAGCTGGAAAATTACAACTGTGCTCTTGAGAGACAAGGACAGAGGAGCCTCTGTTGCTGGGAAGGCCTAACGAGATACCAACTCACCTTTTTTCAAAAGATGGAAGACAGTGAATGTGCTTCAAGCCTGGGCTTGGAAGGGATTCAAATGTTCTCAAAATTGCAAAGGAGATTTATGCCATAAGTTCATTTTAAGGCCATTACAAGTAAACCCTTGGATTTTTAATGTCAGAAATACTCATTTTATGTTGTACTTTTTTGTACCACATTTAGTACAAAGTGAGAGCCAATTCAGGATAGTTTCTAAACAGTTCAGAAGAAGAAAAATCTATTAGCTTTATTATGTGAACTCAAAAAAAAAAAAAAAGCTATATGTAAAGCTTAATATAAACATATTTACTGGAAAAAAAACATAAAATGAAAATCAAAGCTTGCCTTAAAAACGAAGGCATTTGTATATCATACAATTCAAACATTGCATAATTCTTTTAACAACACTATAAAACATAAAGAGAAATTGATGCTAATTTCCATCACATATATCAGGTAGAAAATACCAGAAGTTCACTCAGAAGGTCACTTTCTTTTCAAAACTGCTTCCATGTAAAGAAATACCGAAAGTTTCAGCACTGGCTTTTGCCCCAAGTCTCTTTATGATTGAAATAATTAATACTTGAACTTAGATGTGTTGGCATCTATTATACCTGGACAGACTTCATGTGAGGGAGAAAGGAGGCTGAACGTCTCGAACTTTCCAGCACAAAAACACCTCTTTCTTTAGAGATATGTATCATCCCTGTGATTTACAATGTCTGATTTGTGACATAAGACAAATCATTCAGCAACGATCCCTGGCGCTAGGACGTGAGTCATCACAGCCCCGACCACTCATAATAACTTACTTCCATCAACACCAAAGCTCAGTGTGGATACACAGCGACCCATTTTAAAAGACCCTTTCGAAACATTTCTTCTGCCTTAACTTCCCTACAATCATGAATATTGATTCCAGAAGGATAAGAAAGACAATATAACTTATTTTAAAATATATAAAGGAACAACAGATAACACGTGTTGGTGTGAAAATGACTATACCTGGTGACCCAGCAATTTAAACTGAGCACAGTCTAAGGACATTCCAGTGTCCCCAGTTCAAGACCCAGGGCTGGGGAAACAACCAGTCATGAACAACTAAATAGATTACATGAAATGCATCTTCCTCCTTTCTCTTCCTGCCTACCTGCCTACTCACCTTCATTCTTGCTTGAACCTTTCTTTAAAAAATAAAAAAACTATATTCAATAAAAAGGCCACACTGATTTGATTAGGAATTTATAAATCATCAAGGAACTTAATATATTATCAATTCTTTGTGCGTAGTTATCTATGGATATCTGATTTTAAAAAAAGACTCCAGGGAGTTTTGCTTCAAGATAGTAAAAGCCATTTTTATGATGTAGGTTTTGAGTAGAGGAATGTAGCTCTTGACTCTACTTAATTAAATTTCAGAGGTAACTAGTTAAGAATGTCGGTGCATCAGAATGCACTGACTCAATTAGTCATATTATATGGTTTTAAATATACCCTTGTTTTAAGCAGCGGATTATTAATGCATTATGAATCTACACTAATTACCATGGTAGAATGCCCAGCATTTTAAATAGGAGGCTAATCCATAATAGTAATTTTTATTTTAAAAAGTTCACTGAGTCTTATTGAATAAATGTCCTTCCATATACCTAAAGTTCTTTATTATTGTTACTGCAACCTATGAGTTGAGAACACCTCCAAAAGCTATTGTTTTTCTGACATCTAATTTGTATATACTCTTAACTTTCCAGGGAAACCAGTTAAGCTCTCAAAAAAAGAAGAAAAATAACAAAAACAGTGAAATTACCTTACCAATAGCAATGCTAATTTAACAAAGAAAATGAGCAGTAATGACACTAACAGGCATGAGGTTTTCACCATTAAATATATGACTCTTATGAATTTATATTTACAAAGCTCCCATCAAAAAAGTTTAGGGAATCAAATGAATTTTACAATCTTAACCCCTTCCATATGCCTCTTAATTCCCAGATGACACATTCAGTGTTTTCCAAGTTTGCAGAAATACCTAGAAGGAAATATTTCTTCTACCTTTATTCTCTTTATCCTTATGAGTCCTACCAAGTCCAAGCATCTTTCTCTAATTTTAGTATAATTATTATTGATTTCTTAGCTGTTTCAGTTAAAAAAATCTCTTGAATCTGTAAATACCTGCCTCTTCTTAGTCTAAGTGTTTATGACTTTGTATCTAGGCTATTGACACAAACTCCAGGCCTCTGCTCCTGCTTTGTTCCCCATCTCTACACCATTGCTTGGTACTTGTTTGAATCATAGAATGTGTCTTCTCAAAGGCAGCCCAGGTCCTCATGATGGGCAGAAAAGCATACACATTTAGAGCACTCCAAAATCTGACATTAACTAACCACCTCACCGTATCTCCTACTCGTTCTCAAGGAAAGCTCTTGTCTCCCACCTAAACTTCTTGAAATCATGCTTCCAGAGCAAATCCTGGCCTGTAAGTCACACGTATGTTCGGTTTTCCAACAGATGCTTGCACAAAACAAGTTCTACATGTATGTGAAGCCTGGATTCAATCCAAGTCATATGATCATAATTTTTCATGCTGAAAAGGTCATTGGAAATTGTCTGGTTCAAGTCTCTCACATGATAAATATGATACTCAACTGCAGAGGAAGATAATTAAGGAACTTACCGTGGTTACCTGGCTCAATATTGGCTCAACCAGAATCTTGCCTCCCCCAAAACTACCTTTTTGGGGGGGTTATTATATATCTTGCCAATAACTTATAAATATTGCTAATGGGGATTCCAAAGATGTAATGACATGTTTTCATTGCTGGTTGAAACGATACCTCCAACTGGAATTTCTCCCAATTCCAAATATCTGTACTGAGGTATAAGAGAGAAAAGGTTTCCATTTACACTGGAAGGTCACTATTACGGAAAGGGAATTGAATAGTATCCTTAAGTCTTCATAGACTAGAAGACAAGTCTGAGATATCTATTCAAACGAAGCATTGTTTTAAGCAGGGCTTATTTTTTCCCTCTGTGGTGTAAAGGCCTATTCTCAGATCCCATGCTTGCAAAGAATGCCATTAAGTCAAAACCTTACAAAAATATTGGTAACAGTTTCTTTAAGGGATGCAGCTTATTGGTCAGAAAAAACTCAGACGATCTATGAAAACTTCTCTAAGCTCATCTGAGGGGGGAAAAAGCAGATGTGATCAAATTACTTACAATTTCAATGTTCAAATAAATAAGAACTTACACCCCAAACAAAACCAGCCAGTCTCATTTCTCTCTATATCATAGGCACACAACCCAGGAAGAGAGAAAAAGAAATAAAAATCCAAGAGTCATTTCATACCTGCTTTTTTTTTTTTTCCACCCCTTGTCTACACACAAGATCCAAGAACAGATCAGACTGTAGGGCATTTAAATATAGTGCCCTTTCAGGTAAGCAAAGAGAAAACAACCAAAGCCTTCCATTATCCACATGTGTAATGGCGAAATGTGTTTTAGGGAAGTTAAGGGTTGATGATCTGGTGCTCCCACTAACTTCAGGGGATATTCAGCTTTGAATTAATGACAGAGGTCTAGCTGATTTATTACTTGCCTTCTCTTTATTCTCTATTGGTGCCCCTCTGTTTATTATTCATTTCGCTTGTCCTCCATCCTTTTTTATGATATTTCTCATAATCATCACGCCAAGACTCAATAACTGCAAGACTCCCTCAAAAGTAACAGCAAACTGAGATGCATCGCTGCCTTCCCTGTGTGGATTTGTGTGGGCAGCTTTCGGAGAAGGGAGAGCTGAATCCTGAAATACAAGTCAAGTGATTGTCTGTTCTGGTTTTTCTCCACCCTCGACCTCATCCATCATCCATTTTTGCTCTCTCTGTTCCTCTCAGTGTCCATATGGGGGATGTGACAAGATCTCTATGTAATACTTGGACCTCCTTGCCCTCTGATTTAGAAAGATTTTACTAGACAGCTCTGCAATGATCTGATTGAGGATGGGGGCATGGGCTCTAGCAGTGGAGGTGAAGCTGTCACATTCTGGATATGTGATGAAGAAGCGTCCACAAACTTTCTGGAAAAGACCAGTGTGGGGTGTGAGAAAGAGAGGACAAGGATGAGCCCTAAGCCTGGTGCTGCAACTGTTTTAAATCAGCCTTTCTGACAAGGCTGGTGGGGCCTTCTTCCATGCTTCTAGATGTGCTTTCTCACCCTCTGATGGCGGGTTCCTGTACTTGCTACTGTCTTTAAGACTAGCACATTTAAACCTCATTCTCTTCATTCTCCACCCTAACTCTTTCCAAAAATCAACCACCTACATTCCAAATATGCATAACGTTTGGGATGACTCTGCCATTTCAGAAAGTGTTATATAAGTGATTAACACTTAAAAGGATAAATATTTGTATTTTGCATATACAGATTCATTTCTTCCCTCCAGAACTAATTCTCAATGTAGAAAAAGCAGAAAGGGGATTTAGTTTGGCTTTCAGGTAAAGCAATAAAAATCTGATTACAGAATTTAAACATCAACCAGTGAGGGAAAATTAAGGGATATCAAGGAATCATAAAAAATTTTACATTTTGCTTTGCTGTCCACTATCATGTCTTACTCCTTTCTACTCATCATGCTTAAGCCCTAGATGACTGTTCATCCTAAGAATCTCAATGACTTTTGTCAAAAAAATCTCCAGCATATTATTCTACCGTCTTTCACTGAATACAACTTTTCTGTCTTGCTCCTTTTTCATTATGACCAAATTGTCCATTCGAATAGATACTCATGATCTGATTTTTATGACATATAAGATTATCAAATAGTTATCACAAGAGTATTAAAAATTTTTACTTATTTACACTATTTTGAATACATATCTTTGTGTTTCATGTAAAACTTGAAATGCTCTCTAGGTACAGATACTGTTTGCTTAAATGCGCCAAAACTCTTAGGTAGAAATTGGGAGATTTTGTTAGAAAGCTTTTGCAATTATCCAGGAAAGGATGGTGATTTGGGCTAGAGTTTCAGCAGGTACTAGGTAGTGTTATATAAATCTACCTATAAGTTGATAACATGTAAGGTAAAAATTAGAGTAAAACTAGAATGAGTTTGCAAGTATAAAATTATGTTTCAGATTTTGCATCTATAACTGGTTTAATATGTATACAGAAGTATTTTAATTCAACTGGAATCTCAAAAATAACAACTTTTAAAAAATTATCTATAATTATTTAGCAATCAAAACAAACATTGAAACCAAAAATTCCATAACAAGGTGTTACAAATTCATCCAATTTGTTATTACTATAGAAGGACCTTATTTAAAATTACCACCAAGAAATGCTTGGTATAATCTCAACACAGAAGATGAAGAAATACATTAAGACCATAACACATTGTCAACAACATTCTAAAATGGTCATAAGTATAAATGTGAAAATTATTGTGAAATGTTATGTCATAGATGCATCTTAAAAGGAAGAACACTAAGAATATCATTTGTTCAGCAAGCCCTCCTATTCCTTAGCATGATAAAAAAATGCTGAAGTTCTGTCTTCTCTTACTAGCTTGTGTTCAGCGTAAAAGAGACAGCTGTGATAAGAGACAGGAAAGAACTGGCATTTGCCAAATGGCTAATCCATCTTCCCAAAGACTCATTAATTTCAGGAACTGGGGTCACAGCTAGAAAATAACAACAGCAACAAAAAATGGATAAACAGCTACTTAATTGATGGACACTGAACTCTGTTCAATCCAAGACTCAAAGAGATGGAAAAACATGAAAATGTGGTCAACTTTCAACATGAAAATGGGTGCATAAATTATTGTACTTTGAATAAAAAGCTAAACTTTCTTAATTGAAAACACTGGTTAATTTTTTTTAATATACCTCAGTAACTCATCTAATAAGCAAAATGAACTCATTTTTTATATAATCACTTGACTTGGTTCCTTTATCTCATTTCAATAACCTTCCATCTACTGAAGCCAAGAAACCTAGATTTATCCTTGATGCCTTTCTTTATAGCTCAATGCTACCTTAAATCATCCTCAGATTTCGTCTGCTCAAATATATCAGGGTTATTTATCACCATCCCATTACTGACAATGATTCAAGCTTCCATCATCTTTTTATCTGGATTACTGAAAAAGCTTCCTATTTCCCCATATTCCCTTTCCATTTCTTCCTAACCCTGCAGCCTCTTAAAAGCTAAGGCAGATTATCATTTCTTTGCTCAAAACCATGAACTAGATGAAATAGTTTGCCATTTCACTCAACATTAAAGACAGTTCCTATAATGGCCTGAACATTCCTGTAAGAGTAATCTCTTTTCCCTCAGAGCTCATCTGCTACCTCCCAACCTCCTCTGTTCCAGTAACTGACTCATTTTTCTTAAAAGTCATTCCCATCTTGAAGCCTGTCTTAGGCTCTTCTCTCAAGCTAGAGGGCTCTCTCCTCAGACCCACAAAGTGAGCTCCCTCATGGTCTTCAAGTGTGTATTCAGATATCATCTTCCCAATGACTCTCAGCCTGCTGAAAACTACAACTCTCCCATCGATCCAACAATCTCTTTCTCTAATCCATTTTCCACTTGCTTCCATCACCTTTTAACATACTGTATACTTTCCTTATTTATCGTGATTATTCTTGACTATATCAACTCCATGTTGATAGGATATTTTGAACTGTTCTGGTAAATGTACACATGCACAGACACATATAAATAGTGCAAATACAGAGGCATACAGAGTAGAAAGAGGATAGACAGTTCTCTTTCTATCATCATCTATTTATATACCCAGCACCATGAATTAGCTGTCAGTAAGGGTTTGTTGAAAAAATTCTCTTAAATTCTCTTTCTTTCTTTTCACATTTTTTCTTTCTTCCATTTAATTTGACTACTAACAAGGTGTTTTAGTTTCCCTTTTTTTCCATTGTCTGATAGCCATTGAGGGAGAAAAATGTATAAACTGGCAATTAAAATGACTTGTGTTATCTGCTGCTCATTTCCAGATAGGGTGTAAAATTAAGACCATAGTCGTTGACACTGAGCGGCAGATATCATCTGAATAATGGTATGAGTCAAAGAAAGCAGGAAGTTTTGAGGCAATCACAAAAGAAAAACAAAGCAGCAGGAAGGTCTTTGAAGATGAATTCCCCAGATAACCTAGAATCCAAATCATCACTCCAGAAATGCATCTGAAGGAAGAGCCTCCACCCAGGTGGGAATTCGTTCATCAGCATGCTGAATGGATTGCTTTTTAAGTGAAAAGGTTGTGAGAGTCCTCACTACAGCTAAGCTGTCAGAAATGGCTCCCCAAACACTCTCTAATACTGATTCCCAGTGCCTCCTACTATCACCATGTCTGGTGTTTATCTTTATCTGGAATTTTCCCACCAAGCTGCCGACATTTATCCTTTGACTGTACTCGAAATTCTCACAGGAAATACCATGGACCAAATGTGAAACAAAGCAAAGTTAAACAAAAGATGTTGAGAAAAAACCTTTACCATCTTTCCTGTACATACTGTGTCATATACTTCGAAGGCACTGAAACAGAACACCCCAGACCCTTGTGGATGCCCCACGCTGACACGAAGAGCAAGGACAGGGGAGGACAGTCCCAGAGGCAGAGGAGAAGCTTCCATTCTAACCCTGCAGCCCTTCCCCTCATCAAAGACGCCAGCTGCCACCCCTGGGCTTCCACCCTTCTCCTCATCCAGAAATGGTCATTTGCCCCTATTTTCTAGAAGAACGTAGAAATGGGAGTTAGCTATCTTTACTCTCAGAGCAAGAACGACTCATTCCTACTTGTCCTATAGAGACCCCCCACCTTTCTCCCCTGAGACCTCAGGTCCCTTTTCCAGGTCTCTGCTTAGGATATCAACCAAGGGTTTGCCCCTGCTACCTCAAAATTCGCCATGATGTACATTTTCCAGAAGTATGTAAGTTTGGTGGGTATACATGTTCTCATGTAGGATGAAAAGCTGGGGACCCGAGGAGCTCTGTAATGAAACCAACTGCCTAAGTCCTGGAATGTGACAGGTGCCACAACTGAGCATGCTCAGCTGAACATGCTCAGGTGCACATAGGTTGGAAATTTTTACAGGAAAATCACTCTGTCACCTGCAGAAAGGAAAAGCTGAAGACAAGACAGAAAGCATCTTCAGTCTCTACTCCTGGAATTTTGTTTGGAAACTGTCTTGAAATTCAAGCCTCTGAAATGTTCACAGTACTACTAAATTGTAGCTAAAAATAAATAGTTGTTTAGTATGTTTTTACCACTAAGGTCCAGTTTTGCAAACCCATCTAGAGATTAATGAACCATTAGAAGGACTCTGACTACAAAGACAACGGTTTTTTCTATTGCTTTATTTTTAAAATAATAAAAGAATTTTACTATTATATCTTTTGTTTAGGAAACCATGCTCATTTGAAGATACTGAACTCATGTCTCAGTCTATGAGTGTCATGTACCCCACCTGGGAGCCACCATCTTAGGTCTGTGGGGTTTTTTTCCCTGAGGTTTAACTGTTTGTTTATTTCATACCACTATATTACACACATGAGTGAAGCCATCCTGTATTTCTCTTTTTCTTTCTAACTTATTTTACTTAACATGGTCAATCCCCTCCTATTCCATCCATATTGTTGCAAAGGGCATGATTTCATTGTTTTAGTAGCTGAATAGACTTCCACTGAGTAAATAGATGAAAGTTTATTTATCCAGTCATCTGTTGATGGGCATTTAGATTGTTTCCATGAGTTAATGATAGACATGTTTTTCTTAAAACTGATTTTTTATGAGCCACGATTGATCTCAATTTTAAATGCTATTTGCTAGTTAATTTCAGCTCAAGTTACATCTAGACTCTTAGTTTGGGAGATGCTCTGGTCCTTATGTCACCAAATCTCTTCATTTTACAAACAAGAACAGAAATGACTTTCTCTAAGAGCAAATATGTATTTTTTTTAAGCCTGAGACTTTGAACATCATATATGCTAGAACTGCTATATGTTAGATAAAGTCTTTCCATTCTTGTTTGGGTTTGTTTCTCCATAACACAAAGCTAGCGGTTATTCAATTGCCATCATGAAATCAGCTAGAGACCACGATTCTTGATACTTTGTCAAATTTTAGATATGCTGTATTTTAATAAAGGCTCCACTTGCTGCCAAGTTGGCAGAAATTTAAAAAATACTAAATTTGATAGAGAAAATTGTCCATGTCTTATAAGTGGGTCTCATGCACATATATGTAGCATAAACTCAAAGTCAAGTTAGTACTAAAATGTACAACCGGCATGACTTGGAAATGGAAAGGAATTAAATGCACCGAATGAAGTGCTTTTATTCTTCAAAGTGAGGAATAATATTTAGATCATAAATACATATTTTCAAGCTTTATAGTCAAGATAGTTCTCTGAAATATCTCCTTCTTGAGATATCAAAGCCAACCCGCAGTGTACTTGACATACACAACTGGAGAATACAAATGTGGCTTAACTGGTAAAACGTATAAGCTTTAGACTGTATCATCTAGCATTTAGAAACCTACATAACTTAATAAAAATAATTTTATATGTATATATTTTGTATTAAAAGAGACACTTGTTTATGTCATCAACTTTTACAACAAATATTGTAGAAAAATAGTTACCATAGGGAAGTACAAAGATAAGATCCTTCATAAGTAATCTTTATCACTTAATCTTCACAACTCCCATATAAAATAGGGACAGTTTTTGGTTTACATTTCTAGCCTAGAAAACTTATACCCTTAATCTGGAATTTAAACCCAAGTCAAGGCAAAGTCAGAGATTATGCCTCCAAAAAAATGTGTAAAGGTTAAAATGTGTTCATTTCAACTCTAATTACTGAAAAACCTGTAAAGTCTATTTCTTAAGCTAAGTAGGTATAGAATTCAGAACACAATCTTGATTTTAGGGTGAAGTTTTTGAGAATGTAGGGAAAACTAAATAATATCTTATACATCATTGTATATTTGAAGTATTCACATTTGAGTACAGTGGGTATAACAATTCCTTTATACTAAACAAATCCATTTTATTCTATCAATTGTTTCTTTCCATTGTCAGAGATTAAGGAGAAATTGTTTAGTTCATATAATTATATATATATATATATATATGTGTATATACATACATACATACACACACAAAAACAGGGAGGCAAGGAATATTTCTGTAATTGTATTATATTCTACCCAGAAGAGGGCACTGACAAACATTCAACCCCATGTCTGATATTTTGGACAGAAGATAGCAAAGCTCAAATATAATAAGTGCATATTTCAGCAAGATGTGCTTTCTTTCATGGCCTGCAACGTGACTATGAGGAACATGAATACATCTAGATAAAATAATGCTTCCAAAACTGACGCCAGTATTTTTAGTGGCTGGCTTATTTTAACATAAGCGTGTGATTCCAGTCTAAGTGTTCCATATTTTTCCCAAGCTTTACTTTCAAGGAAGTTTACAGTTAGCATTCAGTTATACAAGTCCTTTCTATCCACACACGGCACAGTATTACATAAGTTGCTTATGAACAAAATGGACATCATGACATCAAGTCAGAAAGGACTTGCTTCATCGAAGCTTAGAAGACACAGAAATGGGAAACGATGGTAGTTTTGATAAGCCTGCTTTCTTGAGTGCTGGGAGAAATGATTTATCAGTCACATAACTATTTCAGTTCATTCTAAATACTGGTTTTGCCTTCTAAGTCATTCTTTTCTTTCTGTACTGTGCAGGTAGGAAAATATTCCATTTTGTGTCCAAGGTCTATCCTTGGAAACGCTCTGGGAATAACTATCATTCTTAGGTCCTTTTTCTTTTGCTCTTGTTGTGAAACTCCAGTTGCGATGCCTGAAGTCCCAATGCCAGGAGACCCTGTTATAAATGGTCTTCTAGTGTTTGGTCACCAGTTTCACTGTGTGCACCTCCTCGCCTTTTAGAAAAACTTGATAGACAGTGCACTTCAGTTCAAAAATGGATGAATGTGAAAATTATTACAAAAAACAGTTTTTATCAATATGCTCAAATATGCTCAACATGTATTTACTAAGATTCTAATGTGCATCAATCACTATAGTGCAGTTTTATTGACTGTTTCAGTGAATTATTATCACTCTGTGGAGTAACTGTCCTGTTGCAAAAATCACCCTTCACAAATAATGAGCTTGGTCCTGTGTTGCTACCAGGAGGCAGAGTGGAAAGGGCTGTGAGTTTTAGGAAGCAGAAGGAGTGGGCTCTCTCTCTTACCAGCTGTGTAGCCTGAGTCAAGTCCGAAATTCTCTGTAGTCAATTGCCGCATCCATAAGATGAGGATAATATTTAGCCCTTAGAAGGGTTGTGGTCAATACATTGTGTTTCCAATCCCTATCAGAGGGGCCAACTGCTATAGAAATTCAATGATCGATATCAACTATTATCATTGACTATAATTTTCATTAAAAGTTCAGAGTCCTGCTACTGAAATCACAGAGATAGATGGAGGCCCTAGAAACATCACCGTGCTGATGTCTTTCAGAGTTCTTAGAAATGGAGACAATCAGAAGCACGGCTAGATTCCTCTTCTCATGAATGCCTGCCCATAACAGAAGATTGACAGACGCCCATGGTGGAGAGGAGTTTTCCACACAGACTGCATCTAAAACCACCTGAGGCCTTCTCCATGCAAACCTAGTAGCTGAGATGGGCTGGCCCTGCCTCTGAGTTGGCCAGGGATGACTGTCTGAGTTTGCAAGTCTGTTAAAGCAGGGCAGGACTTTCAATAACAATAGTATTACACCCACTTTTTATAACAAATATTCTGTCCTGTCTCCTTTGCTATCTTGAAGTAAAATTAACTCTTCCCACACATAATTTTACATCAATAGAACGTGTTCCTTGTAATATAAAATAGGAAACCCATCCACAGAATTAGACTATGCATCATAACGTGCCAATATCTAGTTACAGCTCTACTCCATGACATGGCTTAAATGAGTAGGTGTGGATTCAGGAAATGCAAGACAATCATGAAATATACCAGTTATTTACTCATTGTATCTTGGCTCCAAACTCTTCCCTCCTCTGTTTCATGATGCTGGATCTGGGAACCACGCAAATCCCATTTCTGCTTTGCCCCATTCTGCCACTAGGCAGCCACTAGGGGTGCTGGAGACTCAAAGCTGGAGGAGGAAGAAGCAACACCCCCCACCCCCCCATCTAGTTTGTTTTTGGGAGCCACTTGGCTGCTGTGGCTTCTCCCTCCCAGCAGCTTGGGGGCAGTCCTGAACACATCTTGCAGTTTCATCCAGTTGGAGAAGCATCTTCATGGCCCTGCTTCCCTCAGACACCAGTCAGTCACCATGCCTTCCTTTGCGGGCTGGATCCCAGATCCCTGACTTCCCTCTGGAGTCAGACACACCAGCTCAGCAGCGTCACCCTCATCATGAGAGATGTGACCTGGAGCTTCACAGGGCTGTGCTGCAAAGTTTCTAAGTATTCCCCTTTCCCTTCAATCCTAGTTGTGGTAGATGCTTCCTGAAATTGCTGCTTCCAGGAGACCATACAGTTTCTTCTTGGCCTCTTAAGTTAGCAGTGAAAATGGCTTTTACTAAGAGTTCTTTATATTAAACTTTGTCCAAATCATTGGCATCATTTCTCACTTCTCAATGGGATGTGCTACATCTCCTGAAGAGTTTCAAGATGATTTCTTTTTTATTTTCACATTTAAAATAAGGGCTAAAAAGTAGGTTCCTTTCTAGTATAAAATGACATAAATACAACTGCAGGTGATATGGCTATACAGGAGTGCCACTGTGGAGACCGAAAGTCACGAGCGGCATTACTATTGGTGGCGCCATTTTCCAAGATGGCGAACAACTCTGAATAACGAGCTGAACCAAACTACAGTCTCCTTGGACTTTTTGTGGACGGTAGAGCCTCACTTACCATCATCATTGGGGTCGTATAATGAATGGTAGGGTCGTTATAAAGTCAGATAACACTATATAATGAAGCAGGTCCCAAATAACGTACTTCTGTTGACGTTGGCTAGGTTTTATAATGAATCAACATGGAAAAAAGCAATGCTGTTTGAGAACATGCTACCGTTTCCTTCTTGAGAAGTACAGCTCATTTATAAATGATGTAAAAACACCTTCTGCTTCCATGTAAAATGCAAGAATGTGAGGTACAGAAAAATTCTCTCTGTAAGACAGCCGTAGGTGTTGTAATATAAGACAGACTCCGGAGCTCCACAGGCTTCTCCTCCCAATCCGACAAATCCAACTGACCCCCAAATGCCACAAATGCCTCGGGGAGCAAGACCACATCGGAGGAGAAACAAAACAAATAAAAAACAGTCACAGGCCAATGGAAGAATCGTCTTAAAGAATGAAGAGGCAATTCATTCCATTCGCGGTCCACATGGACAGAGAGCCTCCCCTCATATTTCTGTCTACATGACACAAGCCTGAAAGTCTGAGTTGAAGAGTTTTTCTAGGGGGGATAACACCCTAAGATAAATCATTAACTACTTACAAACATTTCAATATCAATCTAACATTTTAATTTTGAAAGAAATAAAACTAATAAGTAATTTTTACTAGTTTTATAATTACAGTAAATAATAATACTAATAATGATATTGCTATTAACATTAATGAGAATGCATGATGATATGACAATATGCAAATACTTTGGCACAACAGTCACCTTGAGAGTGAATATGATTATCACTCTAGTTGTCCTGAGAGCCATGACATGGGACATGAGAAGAGAAGAGAAAGGGAGGAGAAAGATAATTATTCAAACTGTTAGCAATGCTGTTAGACAGCAAAAGTGTTATAAATAAGGGGCAGCATGAAAACCTGAGGTGAGGTTGCTGAGCCCTACAAATGCAGTGGAGTTGAGTGAGAACACACATGTACATACATATGTCAATGGACATGTGCTGCGTTTTTACTCTGGAAATCAATCAGGTGGACAATATGTATGCTTGAGTAAAATTGCACACCTGTCTTTGCCTCTCTGACAGAGATGGGATATTGTCATGTGCATAGCTGGTTCACAGTTGTTAGAGCTGGAATACAATCACTTTGTCTCTCTAACACATCCAATATATCAATGAACAGTTATTCTGGTAAAGTAGAAATAAGGATAGAGTTTAACAAATCATTTAGCTCAAGAAATACCTGTAAAACAGGAATGAATGACAAGCTATAGAGAAAATGTAGTCAAATGAAGAGACAAAACCGTAAACAGTGATGGTCAAGCTAGACTGTTCTCTACATGATCTCTGGAGATAACCCATGGCGAAGTCCTAACTTCAGATTGTGGATTTCGGACTGGAGATTAGAGCCCCTTGAAGAGTGGGGGTCGCTCCTGCTCTATGCCTGGCATCTTGGTGTTTGATAAAGCCTCTTTCATAAAAACAAACACAAAAATTAAAACTTGCATGATGGTCGCCTAACTTGAAAAGTTAGATGAATGAAGCCTGAAAAGAACAAGCAACCCTGCAAACCTAATATGAGCGAGAGATTCCGCTCCAAGGTTTTTTATTTGTGATTTTATTTACTCATCAGAATAACCAAGTGAGGTGGTGTATTGACCTGGTTTACATCCCAAGACTCTGAGAGTCTCAGAGAGGGTAACTGATTTTTCCAAGGACACGGTTTCCAGCAGTCAGAGGGAGGATCCCAACTCACAGCTGCTGGTTTCAAGCTACCACTTATCATGCCCAGACTGTTCTGAGAGGAGGGTGGGCCGAGAAGACATATAGCAAGGAAATGCAGACCTCTTAGTGGCCAGGAAAAGAAAAAACTGGACCATGGAGAAGCCCGGACCTTGTTTGAATAATGAGAAATTTAAGAAGTTATGAAATCCACAAGACACCTTTTAAGCCAGAGGAATTTATGTCAATGGCCAGCATCTAGTATTGCCCCTTTGTAGGTGCAAATAGGTAACTACATATGAGTAGGTAGAGTCTTGTCTCACGTAAACCCTGTGCTTATAGTAAAGGGGCTTTCTGCCTGCCTCTGGCAAACAACCAGAGAGCACCATTCTTCACTGACTCTGGGACTGGCTCAGAGGAACAAAGCCAACACCACCATGACAAAGCTGAGTCCTTAGTAAGATTTCTCCCAATAGAAACTCCAGCATCCCTGGTCATTGCCACAGAATGCCGAGGCAAACTTTGCTACTTCTTGGTTTTGATTGCCAGTCCTGGAAATGGCTGGCATGTCCCTCTGAACATGCATTCATACTCTGTGTGTTCTAAGGCTTTTAGAGCAGAAAGCTTCAGAGCTGAGCCTTTTTCCAAATTTCCATAGATAGTTAGAAATCGACTGTCATGTGGTGACTGTCTAGGATGAATGAGTTTCCAAAATGCTCTGAGACAAATTTATGGTGGGTTTAATGAATTCTTTTGTCCACTTAATCAGATATATTTACTGTAACCTCTTTTAGGAAGCAGTATCTCTGTCTCCCAGGCTTGCTGTCACTTTGCCATATTCTTTATGATCCAGCTTACTAAGAGTCAGTATCTTCGGTGACCCTGAGAGCACTCAGATACACAGAAGCAATCTTGGAGCTGAAAGCCAAATCGATGACATCAGAAACCCCTTGGAGACCCGACTCTTGGTTCAAGTGCAAACTGGTGCAGACATAGGAAAGCAGCAGATTCCTCGAAAAATTCTAAGGAGAAATTCAATGTAACCCAGTTATCCCATCTCTGGGTATTTAACTGAAAAACACAGAAACACTAACTTGAGATCTATGCCCCTCCCCTATGTTTATTGCAGCATTATTTAAATAGCCAACAGTTGCCAACAATCTAAGTGCCTGGCGAATCACTGGATCCACCGACGCGGTGGAAATCTGCTCAGCTATTAAAGAAGAAGAAATCCTTCCATTTGCAACAGCGTAGATGGAACTAGAGGATTATGCTGAGTGAGATAAGTCAAATGGAAAAGGAAAACACCACCGTGTGATTTCACTACAGAGAAACAAAACAAATTAAGGAAATAAATTAAGAAAATAAACTTTCAGGTCTCAAGACCAAATTAGTGCATAAGCAGAAGAGAAAGGGAAGGAGGTGGTGGGCAAATCAGGTAAGATGTCAATTATATGGTTAAAAAAATAGAACTATTTTACCCAGTGTATTTTTCACCACTATTTTAGGGGTGAAATGAATGTAGTATATACACCTATTTGCCAGGTAGCTCTGGAACCATGTCCAGTCCCCGTGTCCAAGGCGCTGCCCTGGGCCCAGAAGGGTGAGCACTGTGCCAGCTGCACGAGGACACGGATGCCGTCCCAAGGCCAACCTGTTCTTCTGGCACGTGCGCACCAGAGCCCGATGTCCCTCCCTGAGATGACGCGTGCATCCCTTTCCTGCGGTCCCCACACCCTCAGAAACCTCACCCTGACTCCGGCGATGTGGTAACCTTTCCGACTGCTGCCATGGGGTGCCGTGCCCTTGTCCCAGGGCCAAAATCAGAAGCCCCTGCACTGAGTAATAAAAGCACACACGTCCTTCCCCTTCCGCCCTCCGAGTGGCTTCTTTAGACTATCAAAGAATCAGGTGAAAGTTCCAGATTTGGAGCTTTTACTTCCACTGCGGATTTATAATGATGCGCACCTGCCCCTTACATACTGTGATAGTGCAAGGTTTCAATCAACACTATAATTTAAAACAAAGGTTCAAAAACCCCCTATGGGAAGTAAAATGATGGACAAGGGCTGCCATCTTGCAATTTCCGAATTATGCCACCTCTTTCCAGGACCGTTTGGGTCCTGGGGAGCGTCTGTGAACCATGGGCCACGCAGGGTGCCAGCCACTCTGCGTGCAGAGCAGCGGCGGTGGGCAGTCCCAGTCCCCTGTGTTCAGCTCACCACTGAGTCTGTCCAAAGCCAGGACAAAGAGGCTCGTTTCCCTGCGGCGCTAAAAGTGAACTGTAAACTCTGGCTCCCCTGGGAGAGACCAGCCCCCGACGGCAAGAACTGCAGCTCCCAGCCGGCCCACATGGCTTCTCCAGTGGGAGCCCCAGCGCCTGCCTGCACGAGGACTCCATCCTACCGCGCGCATCACCTGCTTATGCACCAGCCCTCAATCCCACCTTCACCAAAACTGCCTGGAATCCTCAGTAATTCAGCTGAGTCGCTATGCAGAAAACAAGCCAACCACAAGCTGCCAGTCATCAACGTCCTCTTTAATTCAGTCATCCATTAGAGAAAGCCATGTCCTGGGCAGTCGCACTTAAATAAAAATATGGCTGATAGACCTAGCTGTCACACCGATATCATTTCCAAGCTTTGTTTCTTATCCAACAAAAGATGAATCTTTTTTGGGTTTTGTTTTTCTGAGCACATTATGCAGAATTATATATGGGTTTGTTCTTTTTGTTTTTCTGGTAGTTCACATACAGCTTTTGTGTTTTTATGCTAAAGCAGTATGTGACAATTCGGCAATATGTTCTACTGGCAACAATTAATACTTTCCTCTTGTGATGTTCTCTTGAAATACGTACACACATACACTGCGCATAATCATCAGTGTAATTACGTTTAGATACTGGACCATGAAACACAAGAATTTGTTAGAAAAGCCGGGGAGGTTCAAAGTGTAACTACTATTAAAAGTGACTGGGGCAAGAGGAGGTCAGACACAGGCAGGCAGGCAAGACGTGAGGCTGCCTGCAGGGGACACGCGGCAGCCCTCGCTGCGGAGGGTCTTGTCTGTGGACATCAGCCAGCGTGCTCGCAGGCTCTTCCTGCCCGAGTACCACTGCTGGTCCAGCTCTCTAGAGGCCACAGGAGGAGCAGAGCTTTTTCCATCAAGTTAAACTTCATCCTCAGAATACAAACACCCTGAGAAGAGGAAGCAGGCTGACGAATCCAGTTTAAGATATAAAGGGCAGAACACCTCTTTCTCAGTTCTGATGGAAGCAGAAAGACTTGCAAGTCCGAGAGAAAGGAGATCTCTTCAAGAAGACAAGAATGCCACACTGAGGGACCAGTTTCTGGAGGTATCGCCTCAAAACTCTGCCGAGGGCTGGGCCTGCTCTCTCTTTTCTACTTTTCAACTAGGGGTCTGCTCCAGTTAACTGCACACCATTAACGGAAGATCCCCAAAGTCATAGTTTTGTAGGGAGACTGAAAATGGAGATCTAGGAAAGATGGAGCAGAAGACAAAAGGAAGGAATGATATTTTATGAGGCTCAAAAGTAGCAGAAAGTGGACAGAAATAGTGGAGCACTTGCAAAACAGAGTACTTCTGGGGAGAAACTGGGTACCTCACCCTTAGCCACTGCCCTTTACACGTCTGTCTGCCTCTTAGACTGTGTTCCTTGTCTTGTAGCAACGACCTTGCAGCCAGAAGAAGTGGTATTTGGGAACATGGCGACATAGTTCAGTAAAGGTAACTATAGCCGATTTTTTCCACAAAAGAACATTTTAGGTCAAGAAAGTATGACTGGTACACAGAATGTCATCTGAATGTGGAGAAATGCAAAGTGAGAAATGAGTGAACAGACACACCGTGAACACACAAAAGGAGGAGGCTAACTCGCTGCTGAAGACTTTGAATTGTCTGCCAAACGTAAAATGCACAGTGGAGTTCTGTGAAGGCGGGAGGCCACCCCTAGTCTTAGCCTCAAATACACTTTGTGTCCTTTTGAAAGCAAAGTGCATTCCGCAGAGGATCATCACTTGTAGACGATCCAGGGAAGAAGCTACAACCATCGTCCCTTGAACACTAACCGGACAGTCTCAGTGTCCTTCGTGAAAGACAACGTCCCGCAGACATGGAGTCATCCGGTGCTTATTTACACGACAGCCTTTCATAGGTCAAAAGACACACTTCACTGAACACTGTTCTAATACACTGGGGTCCAGCAACTTTCTTTACATACATGCTAATCCCCAGTTTAGGGAAGCTCTAAACGAGGAGTAGCAAGTACAAAAATGTAAGAAGCAATGGCAGGGGAAGCTGCTTGCTTGCCAAAAGCCACAAGATATTTAGTGGGGTCAGAAGTGGGTCCCTTAGCATTCTGGGCATTGTGGGTGGCTGCTGAGTTGATGCCTGGTGGTCCAATTACGCTTTCCTCCCAACCTAGGGAATGGGCATCAGAAGACTGGACATGCTCTGTGTGGAGAGATAGGGTCATCTGTATACTGAAAGGGAGACAGCTTTGAGCTTACTTGTCGCCAGCAGCTAAGTTGGGGACAAGACCCTCCTCAAGGGGTCATTGGCGCCATTATCTTCTCTCCCTGCTCCCCACCCACCATCTTTACAATGATCTAGGCTTTGACTTGTACTGATTTTCAAAGATGTTTCAGTAAGAATGAACTTAGCAGCAACCAGCACTGACGAAGCACTCAGTACTTGCCAGGTACTGACTAAGCACTTCACTCACTTCACTCCCCCAAGAGCGCCGTAATCATCACTCACAATAATAGCTAATTCTCTCCCTACTGTCTTCTGCAGCTAGGAAACTGCAGGAACTTGCCTGAGGTCACACAACTAGTGGCATGTATTCATTTATTCCTGGCTGGAAGTGGCTGATAATTTAAGAGCTCTCTTTCCCAAACGCAAGACTTTAAAAGCTCAAAGGGAATGAAAGACTGGAATTTCATCATGGGGCCTGCTTTTACCCTCTGAAATCACAAGCCCTACGACAATGTCTCATTTGCGATACGAGGAGGAATTTACAGATGATATCCAGGCTAAGACAAATTTTCAGAATCCAAAGTAGGTTACAGCCTGTGTCCCAAACCCAAGTCCAGAGTGGGTAGCATGACAGATTTAATGCCAGGGAAATAGCCCTCTTCTAAGGTAAGGAGTTCTGCTCCCTCTAACTGCCATCATGCTATTTTGATTGAGAGGACATTCACTAAGGAACTTAGAAAAAGAAAGCTAACTGGCTCGTTTCTTGATGTCAGAGAACGAACAGTCATGTCCTGCAGGTAGTAGATGATGATCTGCTGCTAGAGGTTAGAATTCCACATTTGGACAGAAAATGAAGTATTTTTCCATTTTTTTTCCCTGGCCAAGTATCTTTTTCTAGGAGAAAAGAAGAAAATTGCTGCCAGTATTAAGTAGGTCTGGAGGAATAATTAGGTATTTTCCCCTGATCATTTAATTGACCATGGTTGACCTCTTCTGGAACCAATTAAATTTTTTTCATGAGAAACCACTGACCTATTTTATTCCATTTATATGCCTCCCAATATTTGACAAGATGGTGAAAAAAATAGTTTGACTGTAAATGTTTAGAAATCCCTAATTGCTGGAAATGTAAGATACCTCCAGGCATTTTTAAAACAGATAATCACTATCTTTCAGGGAGAGTTTGTCTGCATTATTGTAGAGTAGATTGGTAAAAGCATGAAATATTCCAATATTAAATATAACTCCCTGGGACATGAAGGCTTTCATTTATTTTGTTTTTCCAATAAAGCTTGACTGACGCATTGTTCCTATGACACTTCCAGTGATCCAGAACCGTAGCTTTTAAGTAGAAAAAAGTTAAATAGGAACTGCCTGTCATTTTGTAAACTCAATTTTCAGAGAATTTCAGCACAACTCAGTGAGATGAGGTACATAGTCAGATATCATGAGATGTTAGATTATGTTGAGAATGTATTTACTTTTAAATAATTAATGTCATCCTCTAGATTTATAATTATCAAGTGCCAACATATATTGACATGTATTATAATCAATATTTTGCATATTCAACAAACATTCATTGAAAGATGATGATAGATTACCATCAGTTGTGAATCTGGTAATATATATTCAATATTTTGATTGAAGAGTTCCAACCTATTGTATTTTACATTCTGACAGATCAACAGATTTTACATTGGGTCACAGGATCGCTGCTGAGAGACAAAAAAAACACAGTATAGCATATTTTTTCCCTTAGGGAAATATAGCTTCCTTTACAAAAGAAAAACAAAACAAAAAAAAGGTTTAACCTGAATATTTTTATGTTCAGTACACCACTGAAGCAAGGAATGCTTGATAAATAAATTGGCATTGTACTACAAAGAATGATAAAGACCTAACTCTAAATCACCATTCGTAATTGAAAAAGCTTTACTCATAAAGAACATGATCACCAGGTAGAGAATTCTATGCAAACATTTCTCGTTTGTGTTTATAAACAGCATTTTTAAAAGGTATAAATATGTTTATAATAATATATTTCCAACAGCACAGGTTTGGGAGAAAACATACTTAAGTGTTTTTCTTAAGGACATAGAAGAAATAGACGTAGACTTTTAATCAACATTAAAATACTTAGCTGTACACTTATTTCATCCTTCTTTATATGAGATCATATTCCCTTAAAAGCAAATGCTAGTCATGAGTGAGGAATGTAAATCAGATGGCCTGAACTGAGGATAATCTGAGCAACTCAGAACCATTTTAAGAAACACATCCAAGGTGTGGGCTGTTTCAGAGCAAAAGCAGTGCACATAGGCATCCTGTTGGTTTTCACCCTTGGTTGAGCTCTAGCCTACTTTGAAACACTTCATTTGGAAATTTGGCATATTTTACCCACTTTAGAATTTCAGTTGGATGAGGCCTGGTTATATGCTATGAAATACCACTTAGGGAGCACTTGCGTAGAAATCAGAGTGACACAGGATTGAGTTTAGAACTTTGAGCAAATCTTCCTAGTTCCTGACCCTTAAGAAATCAAGTTTCGTGATTGATACATTGTTATGGAATTGACTTGACTATTTAAAACTCAGGTTAGAAATGATAAAAGCATGCTGAAATGCCAGGCTTCAATTCTCAGCAAAGGCAGCTGGAAAGCTGGCAAGTCTCTTGGCTTCATTCACCCAACTGTGTGTCAGCAGTCATACTTTTCATTAGTGAGTAAAACTCAATTTGATACACGTTTTGAGCACTGTGAACACTCTCTCTTCTCAAAGATGAGAGAGACAAGGCAACTGGTATCTGGAGAACGAAGATAAGGAGGGTGCTGTATAGAGCATTTACTGTGTCTTGGAGACTTCCAAGCACTTGCTATGACTTAATGGAGATAAATGTGTAATGTTAGTGTTTGCTGGTGTAATAGGAAGGAGCAATAATGTCTTAAAGAGGTAGCTGGCATTCAGATTTACTTTAAAGATGGGATATGACGGATATGACTTAGAAATATAAGAAAGTACAACATTCCAGAAAGATCAAACTACATAAGCAAAGGCACAAATGCAGCAGAAATTACAGGACATGCTCAGGAAAGAGTCTTATGGCTTCACTGCAACACACTCATGCTTGAGCAAAAGGGGAATTTTTGCCTTCCTTTGTGCTAAAGATAGACTAAATTATACAGTTGTCAAAGCATATCAAATCTCATTTGGGAATACAGTATCTGTAAAACACTCTCAACACCTTCCATGGCTGATATAAAGCATTTCTTTAGGACATTTATAAATTATTGAGACTAAATTAAATGACATTATTACATCAAATTACATTAAATAGTAATTCATTAAATATTCATTAAACGTGATTCATTCATAATGAATTGCATAGTTTGTGTGATCTTCATTGTTGAAAATGTTCAACATTTTGGTGCTCTAGATTGATTTTTAAATTTTACTTATTGCATTTTTCAACTTTGCAGAAAATCAACAGGTCTCATTTTCTTTTCATGCCATAGGCCCTATATTGCACATGTAATTTTTTTCTTTATGAACCATCCAAAGTTTCCAGCTTATTATAGAAGATGTGGTCGTTCACCTGTTTTACTTATTATCTGTTTGTTTCTCAGTGGGTTACCCCAGAAAACTGTAAATCGGCAAGTCTTTATATTCCTAACACTGTATCTGGAAGATGCAGAACTGTAATAATTATCAAACTGTGACGTGGCATTGGTCCAATGACTAAAGGTTTGGAAATATTTGCTTGTTTGAAAGCATTTGCTGAAAAGTGATGTTTGTTCAAACCCTCATATCTAAGCTCAAATTGGATTATCTCTGAACCATGCTGGGAAACTCTGCCAACTCTAAATGAACCTCTGAAGACAGGTTCTTGTCTTAAGCTACACCATGATTTGGTGTGTATTTAACCCTATATGGATGTGCAGCTGGATATGCACAGGTGAATAGTGGTGTGTACACGTGTAATTTATGTAGCAGAGTCTAAGTGTATAATTGAACATTTGATTGAATAGCTTTGTTCACATATGTGGAGTTTCTATTCTCAGAGGGATGATTCAATTCTTACTATACTCTACAGGTCTACCAAGACAAATGCAACCAGTTTTAAAGGAAAGCCTTTGTTGACTTTAAACAACACTTATTTGACTCAGAACATAACGCAGGAAGTTTCATCGATTTAACGGTGCTGTTCATGATGTATCATGTTGAAGATCTTTCCAGCTGACTCATCGTTTACATCGCTAACAGGAAGAGAAAACTTAAGACAGAGGCTTTTCAGCGTGATTCCATAATGGTCAGGGCACCCCACTACATCCCATGTATGTTTACAGCACAAAGAATTGTCCAGAGTTTCTGATTCAGGTGCTAGACCTTCACTGAAGTTGCAAAGAAATTTCGGTAAGAATGAAAATACTAACACTCAACAGCTACTAAGCACAGTGTTTTGAAGCACGGAAGTACTCATTCATTTCATTCTTACAGTAGCTCCATAATCATAACTCACATTAATACTGAATTTCATCTTTAATCCATTTTATAGGTTAAAAAAAACCCTGGTGATAGAAAACTGGAGGAGCTTAGTGAAATTAATTTAGTCACCAAAGATAGTGGTAGAAAAAGTGAAAGAGGTCATCAGTATGGATTGAACCCTTAGTGGGAAGGGAAGGTGGGGATTGAAAAAGATTCAGAAGTAATAAATTCCAAAATAATAAAATTAGTCAGGATATCCTTCCCAACAACTCAACTCTTAATATACCAAAATTCTTGAAATCAAAATGTATTAAACAGATACTGTATTTAACTGTATAAACTTAGAGGCAATCTTAGTAATGTTTCTATAGTTTTCAAAATTATTTACAACCTCTCTGATGGGATTATAACATGTCATGATATATAATAGCTATGAATCCTTCATTCTTGATTACTTTAGATTCCTCGGATAATAATGAAGATATTTTTGTATAATTCAAAGCAAATTTAACCTGATCTGCTCTGCATAAAAAATAAATTTATCATATCTTAGTGTGTATTAATATTCCTTGACTTAATTAAGACTAGACTACCAGAGAGAACGCCTCCACATCACTTTTACGTAAATAAAGACTCTTTAGTGACTCTGGCTCAGACAAATATCCTTGGACAAGGTGTGGGTAAGTCCTCCAGAGTAGAATTTTTGATTCATTTCAAGCTATACAACCAATTCGAGAACTTCAATAATCTCATTTGAGAAGCATTGTCTTATTTTGGAAAGAGTTTAAAAACAGATTCATTGAAAAATCCTTTTTATATATTTGATTATTTTTAAACAAGTCTTCCTCCTAGTTATTTTTCTTTCTTGTGTCTCTGTGAAATTTAACCACTGAATACTTTATCAAACTCCAAATCATCTAGCAGAAATTCTTTGTTCTTTGTGCCACAGTAACTGTCTTCTGCCATGGTCTACTAATAGCATTTTAATTTTTGTTTTCTTCTTTCATGGATGATTAATTCCTTCCTCCCTTCCACTCAGTTTAATATCCAACAAACAAGTACCTCATTGCCACCATATTTCTTCCAGATTGTGTTACAACTATACCCAAACAGGACTATGATTGTATTTACAATTTATGCTAAGAGGAATAAAGAATTTCACATATAATTTACCCATATACTTACCACTATAAATACAGTAGAGTCAAAATCCCATATCTATATAAAATATGCTGATTGTTTTTAAAGAAATGTATGAATCCATTGTAAGGATTTTAGCCTTCACAATGTGGTAACACTTTTTCAATCCACTGGATATTAATTTCTCCCCAAGGAGCTAAGCATTTTCTGTAAATATTGATCTTCCCTAACTGAATATAGTCAGTTCAAAAGGAACAAATGACATTTTAGGAAATTATGTTTGTATTTATGTAAAATAATATTAAAATAAAATGCAAATGATTTTATATTGTTTGTTCTTTTAACTTGAATGAACTTGGTATAACAAAAGCAGTTCAATCTTTCAAGAAAACATATAATGATTTTATTATTTCTTTTGTTTACATTGTTATATTATAGTCACTTATAAATGCTACACACTCTTACTTCTACAATTGATAGTCCAAGGGAAAATAACTGTACTTTTGCACTTCCTTTTTGGAGTAACTATAGTTCAAATCCAACTTACAGAGGTGGAAGAATCAGAGAATTATTACTCAAATCTTGTAACCTCTAACAACATCAATGAAATAGGCGATCCAGGCAATGATATTCACTGGATGCTGAGACCTGTATTGCAGGGAGAACTGGTCATCATCACCGTAAGCTTCAACAACAGTGAACCTATGGGCCTCCTGTGTGTTACCATATGAAATTCACAGCATCAGCTATCAGGCATCTTGACAAAAATGATTAATCTAGATCCAAGCAAGCATTTGACTTAGCTTCTCTCTTATAGAGACTCCAAAGCATAGAGAATCAAGTTGCCATTACTTGGAGAAAGCACTGAGATTAATCTTGAATAAAGATACTCTATTAGACAGCGGACTGATCTTTTAAACAGATAATATCATGGGGTGGGGAAGAGTGAAAGAGACTGTTCTAGAATGAAACTAGACTGAGACACAATAACCAAATTTAATTTATGAACTCTGATTGGATCCTAGATTTCAGAAATTAAATGCTAAGGAAGGCAAGACAGAAGGTCTGAATATAGACAGACTTAGATGACATTAAGGAACTATGTTTACTATTTAGGAAGAATAATGATATATGGCTGTGTTAAATATATATCATATATTAATTTTATGTAATTTATATGTATAGATTCATATATTGGTAATTGTGTATATTTGTACATTTAAACACATACACAAATGTTATATATGTGTATGTGTGTACATACACATTCATGGGCTTAGACACACACTCAAATATGTCTATAACCAAATGTAACAAAATATTAACAATTATTGAAATTGGATGGTGAGTAGGGATGTTTACTATTCCATTTTTAACCTTTCTGTATGTTTGAAAAGTTCCATCATAAAAGGCCAGAAAAAGTACAGCTATCGAGCTCTTCCCAGAGAGATTCAGAGGAGCTGGGGTGAGGCTTGGGAAGGAGCACCTGTAATAAACTTCATGGCTCGCCCTCTCTCCACAGCCTGTCCTCCCCAGGCTCCTGATTTCTGCCTCTCCAAGCCCTGAAGTTACCTCCTCGGCCTCCCTGGCAGAGTCACATCGGCAGGCAACTCCCCAGGGGTCACTCCTTCAGCTCCCCATAAAATAGACTCGTCTGTCACCCAAGGAAATCCCAGCAGGGAGACAGATTCACCAAGAAGAGAAAACCGCCAATGCACACAGGTATAAAATGCAAGAGGAGATGTGGACAGACATGCAGAGGGTCAATTAAAATAACAGTGATGGCACTTATGTCGAAAACTTAGGGAAGACAGAAGACACTAGGAAAGCTAGGAGAGAGCTCCAACGTACCGGTAAGGGGTGAGGTCACCACTTCAACACGTCAGTGTCTTGTGTAGATTTACATGAAAGCAGGTGTGGCCCCTCGGAGAGAGCTCTGTTTGAGAGACTGAGAAGGCAGGATTCAGGGAAATAGGGACAAAAGTGAATTTACCTTCTACATATGATGAAAAGGAGAAGGATGATGGGAAGAAGGAAGAAAAAGTAAAGGGAAAAGGAAGGAGAAAGATGATGGATGGATGGACGGATGGATGGGATACCAGATAACAGATAAATAAATATATACATATGTATGCACTCACATATACATGTACATACACACATATTTAGAGACAGGCACATTCGATAAGAATGAACTAAGAAGATAACTTCATGTCCAGTGGCTTACCAATAAGTATACTAAAACCAAAGCACAGGAAGATTAGGAACTCATTGAAGGTGATAAAATCAAGAATGTAACAGAATTTTCTAGATCATATGTAGTCGGCCAGACTGTTAGTAGACTCAGAAGAAGCTATGTGCTCTTTTAAACACTTATCTAAGTAAAATTACAAAGCCAATAAGAGAAAGACTGCTGGTTCAATCGATAATTAAATTAAGCTAAAAATGAACTTTTGCTTAACAATAAGATATTAGAGAAAAGCATTACAGCCATTAATTAAAATTTACATAATGCTGCTGCCAGTGAGAAAGATTCAGCAAAAAGGTATTTTTCTTGAGATACTGAAATTCAGAACATTGAGGAGTGACAAGCTGGAAATGCTAATAATCAAAGTTTTTAAACCCAGATGTCCAAATTCAAACCATAAAAACATTCAGAGTCCCTACACAGTGCCTTCCCGTTACCCACCATCCCACTACCTCCCACTTCCATATTTCTCTACACCTTCAAGTCTTTGCACTACAGGTAGATGACATCACAGCACTTCAATAGATCGTGATTTCTGATAAGTCTCATTCTCCCACCTTCTTCCCCACCCTGATTTTCAGCTCTTTGCACACTGAGACTCATGTTGGATTTATTTGTAAAGAGCTACTCCAAGACTGCATATAATAGGCATGAAACAATAAAAAAGTCATTAGTGTGAATTACATGTTTTAAAAGGGAAGTATTTCAGATCTAGAAACATATACAAAACTGACCTTAGTAAATGGAATAACTGCCATACTTCAATCATTCAATACTCCTCCAGAATGCAAAGTGTATTTGTAATTAGACACAGATGTGACTGTGGGTAAAAGCAAACACTCTCCTGCCTTACTCTCCCAAGTTCAGCGATCATGCTGGAATAAGAAAGAATGGTGGTATGAATAGAATTTGAGGGTAAAAGCAAGAATGAGAGTAGTTTGCGTACAGGTAAATTCTGAGGAACAAGGTAGGTGCTCTTAAAGGATAGCAGATAAAGTGGTATTAATTAACAAATACCACTATATAATTAACAAATTAATTAACAAATACTAAAAAGTTAAAAAGCCGTCCCATTTGAAAATATTAACTGAGTTACTAACAGGAAAAAACCTGGAAAAATTACTGTGGACTGTGAAGTGTGGAACCAGGGCAAAAGAAAGTCTAGGAAAATGCAATTTATAGGATCAAAAATTAGAAAGAGCTTTGAAAAAGATCACTAGTGTTGATTAGTGAGGGGAAGATCATCAAACTCTCAAGAAGAAAGAAATGTTGAGGGGCAGTCTCACTGGGGCTCTATCACCAGTAAGAGACAACAAAACATTCAGCTACTTAACAGGCGGTCAGTTTTTCACACTAACAATAAATGTTTTTTTGAAATTTGCTGAAATAAAAAAGATTTAAGGCAAAGGAGGAACTAGCCTCCTTTCACACGTAGAGTACACGAAACGTGGAGCCCAATCTAGAAACACAATGGAGTTGTCATGCCATCAGTCCTCTGGTTTGCTGAAGAGATTTTTCTCTTTTCTCATCTCAAGGCAGAAGGCTAACATATTCTTGGCTTTTACCAGTTTACAGTTCCAATATTTTTCTTCTGTCTCTCTCTACTATCTCTCACTTTCTCTTGAGCACATTTGTTTTTGCTCAAATGTATGTTTATATGTGTCCATAGAAAAAAAAATCTCATCCCCATATTAAGAATAAAAAGCTTATGGTAATAAATAACAATCCTACTTTTATTCTCTTTTCTCCTCTATTAAAAATAATTTATTTACTCTTCAAAATATTATTTTCATATTCAGAACATTACTTAGTTTCTACAGGTGAAGCTTCTGAATTTCAATAAACTATGTGAAATCCCAATAATTTAAAATAGAATACAAAAATTGTACATTTCCGTAAGATGTGCTATGGTTTTCATCTGTTGCTAAATTCTAAAATATTAACTACCGATTCTTTTAGTAACTTAAGCCCTCAGATATTATTGTTTAATATATAAACTTGATCAAAATTTTGCCGTATTGCTTCCTATCAAGAACTTCTCTTTAGAGGTAATCAAGCTACTTCTCAAATTTATTAGTCCAACAGAACTTCCTGCCAAATTGCAAAGCCTTATAAATTTTTCTACTGATGTTTGTATTCATCTAAAAATAACACACAATGTGGTGAAGATTTTAGAAAACATGGGAAAGTATAAGGAAGTTACGCACAAAGCTTCAACCTCTTCTGCCGCACATGCCGTGCGGGATCCTGTAGAATCACAGCACTACATCTCAGAGACCGATTTGCTTGTTTTAAAACCTTATTTGCTTGTTTTATCTCACTTTATAGAATTAAATGAACCTGAACTTTTCAAAATAGATTTTGCATAGTACAGCATAGTGCACTACATGCAACAGTATTTCAAAAATATTCATTGTAGAATTTCTGTCCCATTGGCAACTGATGTTGTATATATGAAAGATGAAAGGAGTGGGGGGAAAGCACTATATTTATATCAAAAATGGTGAAGCTATGCGGTTTTATGATTGTTCTCAGATCTGAGGAAGGACAGCAGGGGGATTATGTTCTTTGCTTCTCACCCAAACTTTCTCTCCTCTCCCAATTCCGTCTCCATGGTTAGCACCATGATTCATCCCAGTACCCAGTCCAGAGAGGTCTTGACACTTCCCTCTGCCTTATTGCTCCCCCATCTCACACACCCACTCCACATCTACCATTTCTGAGTGGTAAATGATCGATGTATTATTCTACTGTCTATAACTATCTGTATATTTAAAGTTTTCAACAATTAGCTTTTAAACACCAACAAGCAGACTCAAAACAGAAAGCCACAGAGACATTCCAATATGTTTAGAAGAAAATTACAAAGAGAGAGTCCTATGAAATAGTCAAGTCTTCTTTCGCATTGACAGGCTTGAAAATAAAACCATCGACACTGTACAGTTTAAGTCAAACAAACAGCTGTGATCCCTAATTTACCATATTAAATACACACAATCTGCCTTCCATGCACTAATATGTTTGAAAAATGTAAAAGTAATTCAACAGTGGGGTCAGTATATATTACGTTTGCATCAATTTAAATCAGGTAGATGTTAAAAGTCTGCTACATGATAGGTAATGGTAAAGGTACAATTTGTACATATAAATACTTTTATATTTCATTATACATTAAGTAAATTTATTTAAGTCAAAATTTAATGTCTTAGAATATTTATGTCTTGGTATGATCCATTTTTAATTATCATGTTTATGTCTCATTATGGTACTATATATTACATAAAAGGGGCCACTTGAGTCATCTTTATGTGTGCAACTCAGTGGCATTAATTACTTTTAAAATATTGTTCAGCCATCACTGTTAACTATTTCCACAATGTTTTCATCATCTCAAACATAGATTCTGTACCCATTAAGTTCCTATTTTCCTCTGCCCTTGGTAATCTTTAATCTACTCAGCCATATTCAGAATACTCTTAAAATTTGAAAAGTATAGCCCTCTTTTAAGGACCTGTTCACTCTATATTGAAATGATTTCTAGGGACATGGACCAAACATTGAAAACAGAGGTTCATTAATAACTTCATTGTCACATAGTTTTGCATCTGCTTTGAAGAATTCTACAGACTGGGATGAACATTGAATGAGCATAAATGGCCTTAGTTTACCAAAATAGAGAAATTCCATCACTCTAGATTTCTATCTTTGATACCAATAAAGGGATATATATATATATATATATATACATATTACATGAGTATTTCATTCCTTGACTCCTTATATTGCATGTATGTTCAATGTCATCTTTGAGAAGATAACAATACAACATGTATACAAAGAGCTTTCCAATGAAGGACTAAGGAACAAACTGAAGTTCCCCATTATGGATCTAGTTTATTGGGATATAATACGTACTTTCTATGGGCCTCCCAAAAAGTAATGTCATATTGTATTAAACACCTATTCCTTTTGTACCAAATTCCCACCCAATTTTATTATCTTATGATTTTGGAGAATAAAGGTCAAAAACAGATTTTATTGTTTTAACATCAAGGTCCATGTTCCTTTTGGTGCTCCATGGATGTAAGTCTAGGTGGATATAAATTTGTGTAACCATTCTGGAAATTGAATTTCCAGGCTTTAAAGAATTAATTTATTTACCTTATAGTACAATAATTTAAATCCTGGTATATATATTCCTGGTCCCAACCCCAGAAATATTCTTGAAGAGTTCATAAGGCATGTGGATGAAAATATTTGCCATGGTCTTTTATGTGGGAAAGAAGATTTAGGGGTAGCACCGTGTTCATCATGAGTGGAGAGATCAATAAAATTTAATGGAAGGGCATTCTAGAATAGGATGTGGCAGAGAGAATCAATGTGCCAAGATAGTCAACAAAATACACTGAAAGAAAAAAGGAAAGACAAAAATTTATAGCATCATACTACATTTGTAGGTTTAAAACACACAAAAATTACACATGGTACATTTTAAGAAGCTTTAATATGTGTATTAGAAAAAATTAATAAGCAGATAAGATTATGATGATAGGTAGGTGATAGATAGATTACAGACCAATAGATTGATAGATGGAGGAACTTGAAAAGTCAATTTTACATGACAAACCCATAGCCAACATAATACTTAATGGTGAAAAACTGAAAGCCTTTCCCCTAAGATCTGAAACAAGACAAGTTTGGCCCTCTCACCACTACTATTCCATATGGTCCTGGAAGTCTTGGCCAGAGCAATAAGGCATAAAAATATTAAAGAAATCCAAATTGGAAAGGAAGAAATGAAACTATTATTTTTTGTAAATAGCATTGTATTACACCTGGAAAGTCCTAAAGATTCCACCAAAAAACTCCTGAAAACAATAAATGAGTACTGCAAAGTGGCAGGATTTAAAAATCAACATTCAAAAATGAGCAACCTTCCTATATACAAACAATGAAGTAAAGAAAAAGGAAATTAAGAAAGAAGTCACATTCTCATAGCACCAAAAAAGATCAAGTACCTGGGAATAAACCCAAGACAGGAGATGAAAGACTTTTCCAATTTCTTTAACAGAAAAAATAGAAACAAAGAGATGAAAGAATATTCCATGTTAACAGTAATCCCACCCAAAGAAATATAGAGATTTAATGCAATTTCCATCAAAATTTCAGAACATTTTTTAAGGAAAGTGAGTGAACAATATTGAATTTGTTTGGAATCACAAAAGTCCTTAAATAGCCAAAGCTATCCTGAGAGGAAAAAAGAATACAAGAGGAATCACACGTCCTGATTTCAAACTATACTACAAAGCAATAATCATCAAAACACTATGGTCTGGAACAAAAACAGACATGCAGATCAGTGGAATAAAATTGAGAGGTCAGAAATAAAGCCTTATATGGCTAAAACTTATATGGACAGTAAATCTCTGACAAAGGAGCCAAGAATATACAATAGAAGAAGGAAAGTCTACTCAATAAATGATTTTGGGAAAGCTGGACAGACATCCTCAAAAAGAATAAATGATATATTCCTTAGCAGTAGACACAAATGTTAACTCAAAATGAGTCAAAGACCTGAAACCATAATATTCTTAGAAGAAAATGAGGGGAAAATTATCTGCACCCCCGATGTTCACAGAAGCACAGTTCACAACAGCCAAGACATAGAAACAACCTGAATGTCCATCAACAGATAACTGAATAAAGAAGCTGTGGTCTATATAATCAATGGAATTGCATGCAGGCACTAAGAAAAGCAAAATTATGCCCTTTGCAACAATCTAGATGAAGATGAAGGCAATCATTATAAGTGAAATAAGTCAGAAAGAAAAAGAGAAATACAGGATAGGTTCACTCATATGCGAAATATAATGAAATGAAATAAATACACAGATAATCCCTCCCCCAAAAAAACCCCAAACTTATTAATATCGAGATATTAAAAGTGAGTATGAATAACTCAATCTGAAGTCAAAACAAATGAAGCAAACAGATATAAATAGATTCTAGGAAAACTTTTTATTTTCAATTATAAGCAGTTGTCGGTCTCCAAAGAGGACTTTCTGTCGACTAGAGATAATATTATTTATCCTTTATTTAAATTTGTAAGTGACTAATAAAACATTTGCAGATTGTATAAAAAAGCCTTTCAGGTGTTTTGTTGATCTAAATACATTTCCATGTGAACGGTTGCATTAATCCCTGAAAACAGCAGCAGAGCTTTGAAACATCTATTAAAACCACCAAAAAAAAGGTTTTTCTATTTTACCTCATACAATTGCATTTAAATGAATTGTTGAACATTATTTTTACCCTCAAAACATTTCTTTCTCATCAATTATTTCCCACTAGTACACCACTCCAATAAATTAAAGGAAATTATTCTAAAGTAATTATTTTATTTGTGATTCTATGTTTGCAATACTTTCAATCTGACAAACTATTCTAAATAGCTTTGTTCAGTTCTTCCATAAAATTCAGAATAACGTAACAAGTTTAGATTTTCTTTTTTAATCAAACAAGTGTGCACAAAAAAGGTGTATAGAAGTTTGTTGATACTTTAAAGAATAAAAGAGAATCCGACTTAAAATGCTTTTATTAAAATGTGCCAAAATTTAAACCATGAATATTAGTTTTCTAAAATATTTATAAATGTGTGCATCAAATGATAGAATTATAAATATTATAGACGCATACATAAGTTCCCACAAACATTTATATAACAAAAGACTTCTATAGAAAAATAAAGTAAGAGACGTAGAAATGGAAACTGATAAGGTGGTATTTCCCAAGAGGAAAGAAAAAAATCATTCTAATGTATCAACCATGAGTCATTGAGCTGAAAATCTTCTTAAAACAGTTCCAGTATTTTCTGATCAATTAATTGTTCACTGATAACTGGCAGCTTCACCTGGGCTCGTTAAAAGCGAGTCTTATCCTCTGTTTGGCCTTCACTGGTGCTGGCCAAGGGCCACCTTCATGAGAATTCCCTTCTCTCCACTGTGCATATTAGTATCCCCATCACAAACACAGACAAGCCTGGCCCATGTGCACAGGAAGTGGACTGTTGATATGTTATCTTATACCAATTATGGGAAAACTAACACATGTCACTTTCCTTGACTTCTTTTTGAACAATGCACAATGTAAGCAAATGTCTGAAGCGTTAGACACAAAAGCTATGAATTAGTCAAGCTCTGGATTGTTTCAACCCTGCCTTGCCTGGCTCCTCAGTCTTTCCAGAGCTTAGTAGAGAAGACTCCAGCAAACCTCAATTGACCAGATCTGTGAGCTTGTCAGAATATGTTCCAGGGGGCCACACAGATGTATATCTGATACTTCAGTATATTCACGTAGCGGGGATGGAAGAGCAGTGCCCACAACTGGCTTCCTCACACAGGTGGACACTCATACTCCCCTTGAGCACAGGAATGAACATAGTTCTGAGTATCAAATGTCAATTGGCCAGTCTTAGGACCCCCACCATTGCACAGGACAGAGTTAATAATCCTGATCACCTTGGCATAGAAATTATGAAAATCTCACAGCGTAACCTGGAAAAGAGGTTTCCTCTCAAGTGACGAGTGGGCTAATTGATAGTGGCTGTGTGGATGCCATGCTGGGACTCAACACTAGAAAGTCATGAATACCCTTCAGTCATGATTGAAGTAGATTGAAGTGGAGCAACCTGACATTTCTGACCTGGGGCGAGCTTTTTTCTTTGCTTTGCTGAAATTAAGGATTTTAACATGAAATTCCAAAAAAATTTTAGATACAAAGATTTCCTAGATATAGCTAAATTCTATTCTAAACTTCTTCAATGAACCCTCAGGCCAAGTTTCTCTGAACTGACAAATCACAAAGAAAATTCCTAAACAAACTCTTTCCATATATGATAGTAAAATGGAACATTTGTCCCATCTTCGAATTTCTGCTTGTATCTGACTCAGGTGAGGTCCAGTGTCAAGTCCTTCATCTAAAACTAGTCCACCTGCATCCTGAAAAAAGACCAATGGTCACTTGTTTGTACATGGCATGTGGACAAATATTACGTTTGCAGGAAAGCAATGACAAGAAAACTTCATCTAAATTATGTCCTGAATTTTCATTGGACTGCTAGTGATGAACTTAAGGCATCATATTCAGATGCTGACTTATGATGCGGCATACCTTACACCTCTATTTGTTATGATGCAGCGTTGCTTCTACATACATTTTGAAAATAAAACTTCTTTAACTATTTTTATTACAAGTACTTGAAAAGAGTTTAAAATGGGTGAGATATGAGGACTTTGAATGACAGCTCTATCACGAAGTCTATAATATTTGGTAAACTGCCTATAAGCAGTACTTCTCTACAGGAGGGTTTGAAGTTCAATTTCAGTGGAATCTTAAATAAGAACTTGACTATAATTCTTCTTCTCTTATTTCACATGTCTCAATGTATTTGTTTTGCAGCTCTGTGTTCCCTAAAAAAAGGAGCCCCCACAGTGAAAGATGTCATAGTGTGATCCGTAAGATTTTAATCATTAGTCATCATTTTTTAAAAATACAACACCTCATTCTTTATCATTTTATACCTTAACAAGAAAATACTGCTCCTATCTGGATGGCATACCCTGATGGTTCATATTTACCGTGCCCTGACTAGACTCCAAATGCTGTTTTATCCAGTAGAGGTGATTTATATCAAACAATCATCTAACCTAGCAACTCTTGAAAGCAGACACTGTTAAAATCACTCTCCCTACTTTGTGGATGTGGACACTGAGTTACAGAAGGTTTGAGCACCATGCCAGACCTGAAGGCCATACTGAAGATGACTCCTGACACGATGAACTCATGACTACCACACGCCACTGCCTCCCACAATCACAGCAGCGACAAGAAACCCACAGAAAATAATCCGCTCCAACACCAACAGCATTGCTTTGAAAATGGGCCCTCTGATTCAAAAAGCTTTCACGGCAAAAAGCACTACAGCAACTGGAATGGTCCTGGTCGAAGAGTGAGTTCTCGGATCAACACAGGCAGCAGCCCACAGATTAAACAAATAAATTCTAAGAAGAAAAATGGTGGGATTGCTAAATAAGTCCACAGGCTTGAATACTTAAAATAAACCAAAATAAGGATGGCTGATACTCAAATGAAATTTTACTGTGTCCAGTTAGTGTGTGTATGAATATATATAAGCATGCATGTATATATGTATCTATACATATGTATGTATGCATGTGTGTATGTGTATGCATATATGTGCTATATATGTATATATGTGTGTGTATATATATATATATATATATATAAAACGAAGTAAAACAACAACAAAAATCCTTATCCATGACTGTTACCTTAACTAACTCATATATATTTGGTTTATCCCAGGTAATAATAAAGTAAGGACTCAGAGCTAGTCCCTTCCTGTCTCCCATACTTGGCTAATGGACCAGTTCTTGAGTCTTCCTCTAGGTGAAGACAAGGCTTGGGACACAGGATTTTACTTAGACAAACAACATTTGCAAAATTTGTGACCAGAAGAATCTGGAACTAGGCCGCTCTGTTCATTATATTTTAGAAACAGTAATGAGGTCACGTCTAAACTCTGCTAAATTTTTGTATGCTAACGTGCTTCGCTGGACTGTCACACAATCACAGCATCGCTCCTTCAGTACTGTTGTCAGGCTGACGCTCTTGAATAAACTTGATTTTTTAAATCGTTCTGCGCCTGTTCACAGTGTATTTATTTATGTGGAAGCAATCTCATCGCAGACACCTCTCTCGGCAAGCAAATCAAGATAATTGACAAAGGTTCAAAATCACAATTTATGACCAAGTAGTGTTTTCTGCCTTTACAAATTAACTGAACTCTATCCTCTAGAGGGGAACTCTGGATAAACAAATTTTTTGGGTGAGAAAATCTGGAGGCTGCACTGAAGTTGTCTAGACTTTGGGTTATTATTTGCATCATAATAAAATAGCATGGTAAGTTCATAAGCTTGATGTGTCCTGGGTAAGACTGGGGACTCTTGGTTTGTTTGGTTTTTTTTAACACTGGATGAGGACTTCTAGAGAAGAAATGGACTTCAGCCTGGTGCAAGCACACTTGTTCTGGACTGTCGACACCCCAGACTTGAAGGCTGATGCATGTGTCCCCATTTGTGCCTCCTGTCCTGGCAAAGTTATTAACAGTTCCTCACTCATTCTCATATGCCATGAGTTGGTGGAGGAACTGCCCCGTCATCACACATTAGCACCCTTCACATCTGACAAACACTGAACACTGGGCAGTTGTTGCACTGTTGCATTATTACCTTTTTAGGGCCACATGTCAGGCCATGTCCTTCAACTGGGTGATGCTTTGTCTGAAAGGAACAGACGGTCCGTCAATGGAAGCTGTCAGTCCTGGGATTAAACATGGCAGCACTGCAGGTCGGTCTTAGGCTAGGATCATGAGAGAGGAGAGTACTTGACCCAGATGCTGAAGTGGTGAAAGCTCCTGACAGTGGAAAGTGGACTGACGGGCCCTAGCCATGTGGAGGCACGTCCTGAGGTGAGAAAGGAAGCCTGTTGTCCTTCTTTCTGCTGTCCTTCTATTCCCAGTATCATGAGGCACTCCCATCATTTCTCATTATTGCCCGTGAATTGGATTTAAGGGAAAAACCCTATGTGATTACATGATAAAAACAAAACAAAACAGGAGTAACCCAGATATCTGCCATCCAGGACCAGCAGGACCACGGCAGGAGTGGTCAGTTGGAAGCCTGGGGGCACCATGAGGCCTTGACCTCGCCAGCATCTCATTTACTAAGGCAGCCTCCTGTGACCTGAGCAGGACAGAGAAGCTACAATGGACACTTGTAAATAGAGTAGTGGGGCAGAATCAAAGGAAGCTAATTTCTAGCAGTAAATGTGAGAGCCTTAGTGTCATTACATGAGGCATAGGTATTGTGCAGGAATTGTTCATAAATGGTAAGCAGTTTACATAAACGACTGTAACAGGTATTGTTTTTAGACAGCTAAACCACTTTATAATTTTTCAGTTTTACATTGTATTCGTTCTAGCATCTGTGACCATATTTAATCTACAATCTTCTTGGCACTGTGTGTTTTTCAGTCATTCATCCATCACTATACACACTGAAAGACAAAAATCATGGTTCTTGGTGCACTCGGGTGGAGCAGAGTTCCACCAGCCATCACTGCCGAAGTGCACAGGCCACATAGTCCTGGATTCAAGTCCCAGACCCAGTGGGGTAAGCAGCCAGTGTGAACAACTAAATAAAAATTAAAACAACAAAAATGCTTCTTCCTCCTTTCTCTTCTTGCTTGCCTACCTACTGGCCTTCATTCCTGCCTGCAGCTTTCCTTAAAAAAAAGTCATGATTCTTACTCCCCTTTGACTCTCTGGTTATGAGCTTCATCTAGACAATGTATTCACAAATCTCCTGTGACTTTGTGGAAGGCAAAGGTGGTGACCGCTGTCAAAGCAGCACGATGCCTGTGGTCAACAGATGTGCATGTGGATCTGGAGAAGGAGTTCCAAAGTTCATAATGTATCTAAGTCTCAGCTTCCTCATCTATGAAATAGGAAAAACATTTATCTTGTAGAATTGTTGTGAAGAGATAAACTGTATTAAATGTTAGTAAAATGATTAGCAAAAGAGAGAATTATACTGTTAACCCAGAGAAGTTGTCCCCATCATCACCCATCACCTGGTTTCTCTCAAGAGTTATGGCCTGTGGATGATGGTTTGATTATACTTAGTGGGAGATAAAAGGATTCGAGTTAAGGATGGAAGGAGGAAAATCTAGAAGTGTTCATTCCCAGAGTCTGAGAGTACTTGGGTAGAGGAGTAAGACAATCAAAGAGAGAAGGGAGGAAATAAGGAAAGACTGGGCTGTTTCTGTCTCACAAGGTTTTCTACAGCAGAGTGGTCCTAGGGGTAACAAACCCTTGGAACTAGTTCATCCACTTAACCCTTTAACTGAGAGCTGCTGTCACCCAATCCATGAGTAAGCATGCTATAACTTCCAAGAATATCTAATAAGCGTATAATAGCTTCATGCTGTTATAATTCTTGCATTAAACAGAATAGAATGTGAATAATTCATTCAAGTAAAACTTTCACAGAAATTTTATTAAATACAAGTGTTAAAGCAATATCTACTCTACGGTGGTAGCTTTCAATCAACTCCTTAAGAATTCTCTAAATGGACCAGTCATTCACGACTGGTACTTTTTGAGGGAAATGGTTACAGAATAGAAGTATTTGGAGTCTGCGTATCTCCTAATTGACTGTGATCTTGCTCAAACTCTCTAAGTTTGTTCATGTATAACGGGAATAATAACAGAGGTCTTGAAAGTTTGATTTAACAATTAAAACTAAATATAAATTTAATAACTACCCTGGATCTGGCCTTTAGTGCTCAATAAATGTTGCTCTTAAAATTCACCAAAGCATATTAGTGCTCTGTGTACTAGACACAATATTAGATCTTGGATTATTTCATAGTCAAAATAGGTGTGCTCTCAACCCACTCAAAAATTTGTATGCTTTCCCTCCCTTACTTAATTACTAAAGTCATTACTAAAGAAGTAATTTCTAAATGAGATTAATTATTACTCCATAGTTTTAAAGATAAAGGACAGAACAATTACCTGGAAGAGGGAACACAATGTTATTAATAAGCTCCAAAGTGCTTGTAATTTAGTAGTATCTAGTCTTGGTGTGGGAAAGTGAGAAAGGAGGAATAGCCTAGATATTTAAAGAAGAGATGGGATGCTTCTGATTAGGAGTGGAAGAGCAGAAACTGAATTTAATAAAGCCCCATAATGAACTAGCAAGAGGTCCACTTAACAAACTCTGCCTCCACTTTCTCTCATAATGTTCTATCTATAAATTGGGTTACAAGGAAATTCGGGAATTAAAATTAGCAGCATACTCTATGGTATCATTAGTTTGGCAAAAGAAGGATGGAAACCAAGCTCAAACTCAATTTTGGCTAAACAAAACTAAAAAAAAATAATGAATAACAAAATCTAAGGATAGATTAAACATCCAAACAACAGAAAGGCAAGGTTATCAGAAGGGCAGACAGAACTCAGACCTCAGCAGGTCAGGAATGACACCAATTTTTTCCCCATCCTTGATTCATCATCTCTTAGTAAAATAAAGCAGCAAGCATTGCTATCAAGAATTTTGCCCAAAACATATTGTAGAATCTCAGTTCTAGTTTCAATTACCATAGGAAAGGATTCTAGTTTACTTGGTTTGGATCAAGAACCCATTCCTGAACCAATCAACATTAGCCATGAAAGATAATGGACTTCTATAAAAGTAGGGACTATTTCAGGAAGGGGAAAATGGACTGAACATCAACCCAGGAGAAGCCTAGTAGAGCCATGAGGCCACCATTTACTTGTTTGGATAGTGTCTATAGAATCCATTTTTGTTATGATAAACAAGACAGTTTCCTTTCTCATAAAGTTCTTCAAGGATACTCATTAGTACAAAAATAATAAACAGGTAATGGATTTACATAGCAATTTAAAAGAGTTTTCATAAAGTGGATTCTAAGAAGAGAAAATAAATTTGTGTAAATGTGGTTATTCTTCCTCAAAGAATCACAGCATTTTGCTGGATAAATGAACCAGAAGAGTTAGGAGGAAATATACTTCCATGATCTAAGAATTTTCTCTAGATAAATAAACATTTTTTCAAGATGTATGTTTGATGCATTTTGAAAATATATTAAGCTCAATTACACAAGATTTTCTAAGTATGTGTATGAGTTAGCATTATTATTTGTTATAGCATAGTTATTTGTATGCTGAATCATTACACACCGTAAGGGAAAAAAAAAAACCAACAAAAACAACTCAGCTTTCTGACTTACTGCATAGTTGTATGTATCTGCCACTAGAGGGTGCAAATAAGGCTCTTTTCTGGGAAAAGGATTCTGAAAATGATAAAATTCCATATTTGGAGCAGTGACTGAGGTAAGCTATGTTGCTATTTCATATTTTCATTAAATCTGAGAAGAAAAATAAAAGCATACTCAATATTTAACCATGAATCATTTTGTTCTGTTCTCTCTCCTTACAAGAAAATCTTGCATATGTGAGGAGAATAAGAAATCTCAATTGTTCATAAAAATTTAGACATACATAAAATTACTTAGGTTAAATTGTCATCAAAATAGGGTAACATAAAAATACTGCTATAGCAACATGGTAAGATGTTCCAAATTGGCCAAAGCATGCACATTTGTCTAAACTATGCTTTGATTCTCTGCAATACTTCTCCCTAAAACCATCAAGCACACACTGTCCATAAACCTCATGACACCTAGTGCCTATCAGGACTGCATCGTATCTCTTCTTACAGAAGTGGCGCTGTGGTAAAAATAGGACCAGCTTGCTTGCAGCCTTTAGGCGGTGCTGCTCTTGAGTCACACTTGCAGAGTTCCTTTAACTTCAACAGCTGTTCTTACTCCTTAAAGAAAAGGAAAACTTTTTCGGAAAAAGCAAACACCCCCTAATCGTGTCACCGTGGATGTCTGACAAGTACTAATAACTGTGGTTAGGGCTGACGTCTTGATGTGTTTGGGGGCAGTCTTCTTACAAGGGAGGGGGCCTTCTAGATTCAGTGATTCTTCTGAAAATAAAAACCCAGACACTGAGAGTTTGTTGAGATGCTTTCCAGGCAGAGTAAGAATATTGCACAGAATGGCAGAATTACTTGACTGCAGTGAGGCGAGAGAAAATGTCATAGTAAATGGGGTATAGATGGTGGGTTGGCGGTTTCCATTAATCTTGGTTTTCACCCTGATGTTTCAAATCACTAATTTGCAGGTGGCCTCAGTTAGCTGAGGTTTCTTCTCAAGCCAGCTTGAGATTCCACCTTGGTTCACCCCTAGTGCATGGAGAGGTCCACAGAAAGAGTGATTGTGATGCAGATACCTGTTCATCTTCGTGCTGATAGACATTGCCTGTGGCAGTAAGTCTCCTTTTTCAGAAATGGTTTGTGTTCAAGTCTCAGCTCAAGAGCAGTAATGTACTCACAAATGTTTTGTCCCATAAGATTTCTTTTGAAGTGATGATGCTCAAAGGTATGGGGAAAGGATCACACACTGACAAAAGAACAATTATCCCTTCTAAACAGCCTCTTTTATTTGCCACATACTAGAGAGTGTGTGTATATATATATTCATATATATTAATTAACAATATATTATGTGTAATATATTTAATAATGATGTACTACCTATAAGCATGACATATATATAGATACACAAGCATATATATGTGTATATACATATATATATATAAACATCAAAAAACCTTCAGGAGAAACAAGGAGAAGTATGGTAAACATTCTGAGCTAATGATGACCATCTATTAAAATATTATCAATTCACCCTCCCTGAGAAGAAAAACCTTGGTTTTCATTTTATTAATTAATAATATGATAATTTTAATAAAATAGCAATATATTATTCTAAGAAACAGATCTACTGAAGAGACTAAAAGGAGTTTGTAAACGTCCAGTAGTTCTTACATTTGAGAATCAGCTTAACTAATGAAGCTTTAACTCATTTGTCTATCAACTTGATATAGTCACATTAACTTCAAAATTATTATGAACCATCAAGGCACTGTGTTTAAGACATCTTACAAAAATGAAAAGAAACAAAGACAAAGCTCATTCTATTTTGGGTAGGATGGATTTCATGTGGAGGAAGTGTCTAAAGACAGATGCACTGGTGGTGTTTAGAAAGGCTCTAGAAATACAAGGGGAAGGAGAACTTGGTATCAAATTTGCCTAACAAATCCCATAGCAAGGAGAAGAATGAACATGAGATCTTTGATAGACAGCAGAGATGCCTGTGGAGAGTCCCATCAGCGGGGTAGCGCTGTTTCTTCCAGTCTTGAGTATCTAGTCTGAGAGGCAATAGGATTTGTGAGTCTCTTGATAATGGAATTAATGTTCTCATAAGTAGAGACACTATAAAATATTTTTAAAAGAAAGAGAAAACACAAAAAAATAGGAAGATATTCTTAGCTCATGTATTAGAAGAATTAACATTGTTAAAATGGTTATATTACCTAAAGCATTCCTCATCAAAATCTCAACAATATTATTCACAGAAATAGGACAAAAATACCATGAAATTTATTGAGAACTATGTAAGATCCAGAATAGCAAGAACAATCTTAAGGAAAAAAAATGGAGGCATCACGTATCCTGATTTCAAACTATACTTCACAGCCATAGTAATCAAGTCAGCATGATTTTGAAAAACATAGACACACAAATCAATAGTAAAGAATTGAGAGGCCAGAAGTAAAATCACACATATCTAGACAACTGATTAATGGCAAAGGAGCCAAGAACATAAAACAGGGCAAGGACTTATTCAGGATAACTGAGCACGTTTCAAATTCTAAGATTACACATGGTGCTGGGAAAATTAGACAGTCACATGCAAAAAACTAGATCATTACCTAACACTACACAAAAAAATTGGTTCAAAATGGATCAAAGACCTAGATATAAGATTTGAAACCATAAAACATATAGAAGAAAATATAGATGAGCTACTCCCTGTTATGAGCCTAAGAGATTTTTTTTAGGAAATTGATTTCAATGTTGAGAGAAACAAAAGCCAAAATAAACAAATGGGACTACATAGAATGAAAAAGCTTCTGTACAACAAAAGAAACTATCATCAACATGAAAAGACACCTTCCTGAATGGGAAAAGATACTTACATATCCTATAACCAACAAGGGTTTAACATTCAAAATATAAAGAGCTCATAAAACTCAACAACAAAATAAACAATCTAATTTTAAACAAAATGGGCAAAGGATCTGAATAGACACTTCTTCAAAGAAGACATCCGGATGGTCAAAAAGCACATGAAAAGATGTTTCATCTCTCTTGTTGTTAGGTAATTATAAATCAAAACAAGACATCACCTCACACTTGTGGGAATAACTATTACCCCGAACACTGGGGAGTTTTGGTAAGGATGAGGAGAAAAGGGAATTCTTCAACACCGTTGTTGGGAGTGTAAATTAGTGCAACCATTATGGAAAGCAGTCTGGAAATTCCCCCAAATTGAAAATAGACATTACATATGATTTCATTATCCCACTTCTGGGCACATACAAAAACATTTGAAGAGAGATAAACACCGCCACCCATGTTTGTTGCAGTATTAGTTACACTAGCCAAGAGATGGAAACCATCTAAAAGCCCATCAACAGGTGAGGGGATAAAGATAATGTGGTACATCTACACAATGGAATCTATTTAGCTATTATGAAAATGAAATCCTACCAGTTTTAACAACATGGATAGACCTAGAAGGTTCATGCTCAGTGAGATGAGTCAGAAGAAAGACAAGCATCATATTAATTTCACTCTTATGAGATATATAGAGAAACCAAACAAACAAATCACCTGAATCAAAGAAAAATAGACTTTAGTCTATAAAATCAAATCAGTGATTATAAGAAGGGAAAGGAGTTGGGCAAATCAGATAAGAGGGGTCAATTTTGTGGTGAAGGATAAAATTGAACTATTGGTGGTAAACTTAATGTTATATATACAAATGCTGATTTACAATGAAGTACACCTTAAACCTACATAATGTTATGATGTAACTTTCCTTCAATAATAAAAGAAATTCTTCAATGCCAAAAAAACCTAAAAAAGGATCCTAAAAATAGGATCTATGTTAGAAAATTTTAATTACTTTAATAATGAATATCTATCTAGATAGCTTTTTCTAAATGAAATAAATTATGACTAAGTAATTTACCTTAATGTGATACAAAATTCCAAAACATACATTTCTAGATTTTATTATGTTGACTGGTGTGAGAGATGATTTTTTTTTTTGCCAATTGCCATTATCTCCTTTTTTCAATTTTCACAGAAACTCAATTTCATTCAAGGTTGTGGGCGGGAGTATGACTCATGCCCCTTGGAAGAGACTGAGGATTTTTTAGTGCTACTAGTGAGTTCTAATTAAGTTAAGTCAGTCCTGATCATGGCTTTTCTCTGCTAATGACTGATTTAGGGATGGGCATGGGACTCAATTCTAGCCATAAACTATGTGAGAGGTTGTACTAGGGATGCACACTGTTAGGTGACATCTGAATTTGATCCCATCATCTTGCCTCACAAGGGCAGAAGCCGATCCACTGATGATGGCAGGATGGAAAGATGGAAAAAAGAGATCCTAGATGGATGTCATTGAGTGATGAATTACCACCTTCCCTAATTCCAGATTTAGTACTAAGATTTAAGCAAATTTCAGTTTGCTTTTCTGATTTTTCATTCTGAAAATGTTAAATCACAGGAACTATGTCTATTCTAAATATGCACTTTCTTTCAGCAGATAAGTTTATAACTGCTATTAATCATCTTTATGTTCCAACATGACTAGAGTTTTCATGGTAAACAACTGAAGTGAGATGTCTTCTCCCTGGAGCTACATTAAGGCTCCAAAACCATCTCAGGAATTATTTATACATTAATAAAATTAACCACAGTATTTGGTTGTCCTAATACATTTTTGGAACAGGAAATCCTGCCAAAGGAAGAGTATTTACAAGTATATAAACACTATTTTGTTTGAGTGCAAGAGATACGAATTCCATTTATTGTGAAAGAAAGAAACCAGAAAACATCCTGGCAAAATCATTCCTATTTATTTTTCAATAACGTCCTCCTTAGACTCCAAAGATTGTGCATCAGGGAAAAAAATCCAGCGAGCATGTCATAAAAGAGATAATCCAACCCAGCACCCCAATAAGCAAAGCAAATTACTGAATCCAATTACTCAAGAACTTTTATATTCTACAAAGTCTTGTTCTTATGAATCACAAAATTCCTCCTGGTGGCTTGTCTAAAGTCACTTCACATTGATATCAATATCAATGGGAAAAAAAGGATTCTGTTTTTTTATTACGCTTTTTAGTGTAACTTGTCATTTAGAGGCAATATATGGTAGTTTAGAATGATTTTATTCATTCTTGGTAGGGCCTTGAAAAATTAACTAGCTAATGAAAATGAATGCTGATTTTGGTCTTGGCAAGGCATTTTGTGGAATGAGCACCAGAGTCATATTAATTCTATGATAAGCATAACAGGCATGCCATGATAGAATAATTTGCACATTAACATATGAAAAATGGTCACCCCTTTTTGTCTGACATGTTCTCTACCCACATACAGAACTATTTCACAAATTCCCTAATACATTGAACAAATGCTTTAGAGAGTGCCTCTATGACTGGGTTGTAGAGGAATAAATATCATAGCTAGAAGATATTCTTTTCCAAGATTTTCATAAGTGAGGAAAAGGGAGGCCCAATTAGGTGAGATAATTTACATCATTTCAGTACTTAGTAACGGCATCAGAACTCAGTTCTGAATCTCTTCTCCATCAGGTCACCGCTTTTCAACCACACCATGCTGCCTGGACGATAATAAGGAACCTCCAAGTGACTGTCTTAATGAAAGTGAATTTTACAAAAGAGAGGGAACACTGTCACATAGTGCTGATGGAACTTAATCATCAATCTTGGTTCCATTTGAGCTTCTGCCAGTGGGTCTGACTAAACTCTGATACCAAAGGAGTTACAAGTGATACACATTGACTGAAGTGCAGGTGGTTAAGTGACACTCTAGAGTGAAGTATGGTATAATGCAATATCTATAAAATATTTTGATTTTTAAATCAAAAGTCATACAATAATTCTGCTAATTCCCATTAGTACATCTTTCATTTGCACTTTGTTTTGTGTTGGTCTGAGTTTATTGATAGTACTGCTATTGGCTAGAAATACCTGGGGCGCTCACCTGGGCCAGGTGAGTTTTCCACAGACATGTCCATTTTTACATCAATTTAAGACTGAACTGGTCCTTGGAGTTCTTATGATTGCCAGATGGCCTTCAGTAATAGTCATCAGGAAACTTTAAAATACAGAGGCTTATTATTTATAATATCTGATAATTCTACAACATAACTGACCTATAGGGAGGTTGCTTGTGGGGGAGTGGAGAGGGGGGTTTGGGATTCTGCTTGTATTAGAACTAAGTGGGGCTCAAACATTAAAAGGACTCACTTTTTATAATTTAAAAGCAAGAGGGAATTATGGCTCTTGGAAGGGAGGAGGAAACAATGAAGGAGTGGAGAAGGGAAGGAGATGGAGCAGGAGGTGGAGGAGAAGGAAGAAAGGGTGGGAGAGAGGGAGAGAGGGAGGGAGGGAAGGAGAGAAGGAAGGAAGGAAGGAAGGAAAGAAGGAAGGAAGGAAGGAAGGAAGGAAGGAAAGAAGGAAGGAAGGAAGGAAGGAGGGAGGTAGGGAGGGAGGGAAGAAAGGAAGGAGGGAGGTAGGGAGGGTAAAGATAAGTCAGTATGTAAACCGATCAGGACCTATAAAACAGAGGAATCCTGGTTGGAGAGGCATCCCAGCTCTTTTCTAGTCCTGTGGCTGACAATGAGTTTGTTTAAACCAATCCACTTTGAAATGGATGCCTCCAAATCAAAACCTAAGTCAGGCACTTGCATCACAAAACAGAAAAGTCAACTGTCAGGATTTCTACGACACACTCAGACAAATATTTATTGAACATGCTTAGATAAATACTTATCAAAAAGGATCTTATTCATGTCTAGTCCAGACTTTAACCAGCAGAAGGGGAGATGAGAGTCAGAGTAAAGCCATTGACCCGCACTGAGCCAGGAATAACTGATAGATTCAAATGTCTGTTATTTGACCTCTAGCTCATAATTCCTTCTGCCTTGCATTTAATCAGGTAAGATTCAGGGGCTTGTTGACAAGGCAGGCCAGGCCTCATGAATATGTAGGTGTATATATTTACAAGGTGAGCCATTTATTCTTCATTTCCATGCGCCAGAAATTGGTTAAGATGTGTGATAAAAAGATAAAACAGATACTACTTTCAAGGAGCTTTGGGGATACCAAAGGAGACAGACACATAAGCACTTTATTTTTGTGTCGTAAATACTACAATAATGGAGTGATTGGAAAGATTGCCAAAGGACAACATTGAAGCCCACTTCTCCCATACAGGTCAAGTTATCATCAAAAAGTCATGCTTTTGTATTAATCTTTGCTCTACTAATTTAGGCTTTTCAAATGCAAATATTACAGCAAGCTAGGAGCTCAGAGTCCTTGGGGTTGAGGGTGATTGGTTGTCAAGTTCCCTGAAAAGGGAGCCATTGGAGGGAGGCTGAAAGGAGTAGAGAAGCCACAGTTCACTTGATTTTCTTTCTGTCAGTGATCTCGCCCTTGCCCGTAGGAAAGAAGCATGTCCAAGATGGTTCTCTTGATGAATGGAGCTAAAAATGATGCAGGTATAGTCTAGTCGTCAAGCTAGACTAGTTTGTGAGAAAAATGCTATGTACACATAAGACATAATAAGTACTCTTCAAAATTTAGCTAATGCCCAAAATTCTCTACCTGCAAGATAGGCAATTTTTAGTCAAGTCTTTATTTAATAAACCTGAATTAAAATGTTTTGCCAAGCAAAGAGCCTCTAAGGCTATAAAATGGATAATGTGCCCATAAGCCATGCATAGAAAATTAATGAAATTCTACCATTCTTAAAATACTCATTTATCTCTGTCTGGTTCCTTTCTAAAATCTTGCATTTAGTTCAGCATCATTTGGGTGGGAAAAAAAATGTCATTTTAAAACTTGATGCAGAATTGGCTTGGCCAATTATTTTTTGCAAAAGGAAAATATTTTCAAATCGCTTTAATTCTCTGATTCATTATGAATGAGAATTTTTCATTGATATTTATATTACATTATCTGAAGTGTTTTTAATCTTGTGATCTGGATCAGTGTGACTCTTTAAAAATGTTTAAGAAATTCATAAAAATATGTAGACTAGGGCTCAAGCTCATGTTAGGAGTAGATTTTACATCAAAGTCTTAGAAGCCACAATCTGCTCTGCAGGTCAGACATTTCATTTTCATAATAACATCTTGAACGAATAAACAGGTGTTGGCTTTCTGCACTCTGCTGACCTAGGATGCCGTGAGCTGGCGGGAGAACACTTAACGCTTCTGGGAGTGGACAGGTTTGCGCGGTTCTGGTTCAGCCCTCTGGGTGCCCTCAGGGAAGCCCTCCGCATCACTGAGCCTCACTAGGTTCATGGCAAAGGAACGGACAGAAGTGGCCGGGTGGCCTATCATCTTCAGCATCTGTGAGGCTCTGATGTATAACAGATATGTATTCGGTCTTCAACCCTTTCCTGGAAGAGAGCTCCTAACACCTTTGGAATTCTGGTGATATGAGCAGTTAAGGCATCTTCGGCCATGTTCGTGAGCTGAAAGCCCTGAGGTAGCCAAAGGACAGGTGCTGGCTTCCAGGGAGCCATCCAAGAGACTGGAAGATTGAGACTTTCAAGAAACCCCTCTCCCTCCAAGCCTGCCCATCTCATTCTCCTTCTTCTCGGGGACTCCTCGGCGTGTCATTGATCTACACCGATGGTTCTCGATTCTGGGAGAAATTTTCCTCCAGGGGCATCCCCAACATCTGGAGCCATTTTTGGCTGTCACAGCTAGTGGGGGCAGGGCATGCTGTGGGCGAGGGGGCTGCGGGCGGGGGATGGGGGGTAATCACCTAGTAGGTAGAGACCAGGTAAGACCCTGCAAAGCAAAGCAAAGGGTGGCCCCACAGCCAAGAATGTTGCAGCCCCAAGTGGTGAGTAACAGAATTGTGTGGACCATACTTTTGTTTGAACTCTTGCATCTTAAAAGACATGGTAGTAAGCATCGTTTTTCATGTTCTTCCCCTACTATATGGTGTGTCAGAGACAGAAATGCTCCGGGAGGACTCCGCCGCTCGTGCGGCTGTGAAGTTGGAGCACCACAGGCCAGGTCCCCGTGAGGCTGATTCCAAGCTCTCCGATGCTGCTCCAGTGCAGGGGGCCTCTAGGGCGCCTCGCGGAGGAGCCTCTCAGTCCCCAGGGAAGAGGCGGCTGTGGGCCGTGGCGACTGTGTGGTGCCGGGGGTGGGTCAGCTCAAAGCTGTGAACCCCACGCTCGCTCTCTCACCTTGACTGAGCACCTTCCACATCCCTTAACTCTTACTTTAAAGTTAAAAAAAGATAAGGGAGCTTAACATCCATACTAACATTGAATCACACGCTGAAGACGAGCTGAGCTTCAAATGCCTCCAGTTCTGCTTTTGTCTTCAAACTAAAGGATTCACATGAAATAATGACTCACATTATTATATAACACTTATATAACATTCACATTTATATAACCAGCATTTCCATGGTGCAGTTTTTCATAGCCGTTAGCTCACCGGCTTCTCACAACCATCTCACAATAACCTTCGGAGCCCGTTTCACTCAGGAGAAAATGTCCAGGAGGTTAGGTTGACACAACTCTCCGGGCTTTTAAGCAAATCATGGTTCCCAAGCAGCTACTGTTTCACGCTGTCCAACAGAAAGCACAAAAGTGCTGACACTTAAAATAGTCTACCGTTCTGTATACTCAGGGACACAGATGCTGGTTTCCTCTCAGAAAACAAAAATGGTGACTTTCTTCATCCAAAGAAGCTGGTGTTCCTGCTACCGAGCTTTCTTCAGCACATCATGGGAAATGTAAGATCTGACAAGGCTCTTATAGACCATAAACATGGCCTCTGCTTGTCTTAATCTCCTAGGGTTTCAGTAAGTATGTACCACAGGCTAGGCTTCAACGACGGAAATGTGTTTTCTCACAGTTTCGGAAGCTGGAGCCCGAGGTCAGTGTGTCAACAGGGTTCATTCCTTATGAGGCCTCTCTGCTTGGTTTGGAGATGACTGCCTTCTCCCCATGTCCTCATAACATCTCTCCTCTGTGCGTCAGTGTCCTAATATTTTTGTGTAAGGACACCTGTCCTATGGGATCAGGGTCCACTCTAAGGAACTCATTTTAACCTAACTACGTCTTTAAAGACCTTATCTAACACAGCTGCATTCAGAAGCATGGCGGGTTAGGACTTCCAGAGACGAGTTTTGAGGAAATACGATTCAGCCCATCACATTGGGGTTCAGTTCAGATCTGGGTCCCTTGAATAACTAAAACTCCACTTCCCAAATAGAAAGATCTTAGAGTTATGTCATGTTCTGCTTTCACCTATAACAGTTTTAATCTGTTCCAAAAAATACCTAAACAGTGCATTTTATTCTTGAGCTTAGCTTTGTGCAGTGACGTGGAAAATGTATTGACATGTTAATCTACTAATGTTTCAAGTTCTGCTTAACATTTCATTTAAAAAGAGGTGAGGGGGCGGTTCGAGAGCTCTGTGTTTGGCTGCTGGGGGAACTACTTTTTGACTTTCTCAAGGACTTCATCCTCCCTCCTCCACCCCCACGACGACGCAGCCCAGGGCCTTGCTAGTGGCAGCAGCAATGACTGAACGGGACGAGTTGCACAGAGCGAGGTCCCTGTTCTTCTAGGTCATTAACCCAAGGTTCTCCCACCTCACAAATTTGTTAACTGAATTCTGAATTCTCTCAAATAAAGCAAAGCTTTTCTACACATACCTGACATTTCCTCAAATTTTGAGAGAGACTGGAGGAGAGAAAGAACCTCAAAGAAAAGGGGTGTTATTACATTCTTGAAATATGGCTCTCTTGTCACTCCCTCGTCCCCCTTCTAGGATACTTTTTTGGTCCTGTCCTTGTCAGTCCTTGTCAGCCATCAAAGACAGCATGTGTGGGCTCTTCTGACAGGCTCTCCAATGCACTACCTGATGTGGGACTCCTGTTGCCTCCCCTGCAGCCACCATTCATTTTCCGATCCTGCCACGTGTGGTCCACCTGCTGTTTCTTGACTATTATGATTGCTTCTCCTGGGGAGAGTCCCTCAGATATTGTCATGGAAAGAAGGCTCAAGTCTGGCTAGGTCCACACCATCCAGTCCACCCAAGGAATCTCAGCATTCTTCCATGCCACAGCATGCAGCAGGGAAGGGCTGCCATTCCCCATCTGTGCCTCCTCTCAGCATTTCCTCTACAGGCAACTCTCCACTCAACTCCCCATCTCAGGGAGGCTGAGGGACAAACACGTTAATTTCTGCAGCCGACGTCCAACTAAGAATGAACTATCATCTCCCCTTTGAATAAAGGCTTCTCTTAGAACCCATATCCCCTTGATTTGGGGAGATGAAAACATGCCCCACAAGGAAGTAAGAACTTTCCTTACCTCCTTGCAATCCCCTCAGATTCAGCAGCTCTGAAGCCATTAGGAAAAAGAAAAATTGTAGAGATGGTAGGACTTGGAGAAGAAGCCTGAATGCTGAATGACAGAGAAAACAGCTCAATGCTGGGCCTGGCACAGATGTGACTTGGAGTGTGCGAGCATTACAATGCATATCCATTTTGGTGACAAAGAGATATTGGAGGATGGTCAAACCTTCTTCCAACTTTGGCATCCAACTTTAGCTCAAAGCATGTTGTTGAACTGTGACTCAAAAGAGGCGTACAACTTAACTTTGGTGCTTCCATTGGGCAACCTTCAAAACCACCTCAAACCATGTGGGCATCTCTTCTTGGAGATAGTAAAAGCAAAATTGATAGCTAAGGTCAACACAGAGAAAAATAGGAGCAAAGAAGAGGGTATTCCTAAGAGAGAATGGATGGAGGGAGGAAGCAGAAAAACTGTACTTCATAAAATGCAAATGGATAATTAATACAAATATGTTTTTTATAATTTATTAGGTGTTCATTAAATGTTTTGAAGGAATGAAAGAGTGAAGGAAAAGTAAAAATAAAGTATAAGGAGGACAGAAAGAAGGAAAAGGGCAACCACCAGAGCTCCATGTCTATGTTCTGTGGAAGATGCTCCTCGATCTTTCAAGGAGAAAGCCGTTCTCCATTCTCAAGGGGAAATTGAGTCTGTGATTTCAGTTCCCACTAGTGCAATTGTAACCGTCCTGTCATCATTGTACTCAAATGTCCACTGAATAAAGAGATGAGAAGCAGTGAATATGCCTTTTCCAGGTTGCAAATGCTTGTTCAAGACAGGGCCAATGTTAATTTGTCCTCACAAGTGAAGGACAACTATGGTGAGAAGAGCCTTTGAAGAATTCTTGTCTATTTAATCACAAACATCAATACTTTCTGTGTCAACTTGCCATTAGTCATATTGTTCTGAGAAACAGAATACAGGTAACAGATATTTGCTTAAGAATTTCTCAGTAAGTGAAGTTCGGTGAGACCAGGGCTGTTTAATTAATCATGATATTCCCAGCATGATGTGTCTAGAAGATATTTGGAGAATGAATGAATGAATGAATGAATGAATGAATTATATTGTTCAGTCTGTACACTGATTTTAATCTCTGCCAAGAAAAATCAAAATCTTGCCTTTTTCCTTCATCCTGAAGGGTACCTTATAAATGGTACATCTCTATGAGCATTTCTGATGGATTAACACTAATTACAACTTAAACTCTAAATGTAAAAATGCAATAAAGCAACAAATATCTGACACAAGTAAAAGATTTTATTGGTTACCAAGTAATATAGGTATGCTTTCTCTTGGTTTGTAAGAGATACTGAGAGAAGGTTCTGGAAACAGTTGTGAGTTTCTTAACTTGGAGCGAAGTGGAAGCCAGTTTTATCAGCACATTTCTACTTTCAAATGGAAGCAAAGTTTGAACCAATGCAGAATCTCTTGGTCAGAGGCTGAACAAAGCCTGCTATTTTAGGCATTTTGTGATAAATTATAAGAATGGATCACAGGGATACATTTACTGGAAAGCAACTGAAGAGAAAGCTTTTGGAAAAAACAGATTTTTGGCAAAAGCAGCCATGAGCTATTCTGGTCTTTGGCATTACGAAGCCCGGGAAGCAAATTTCCAAAGCAATTAATATAAATGAACATTACGTTAAAAAAAATCAATTATTTTACCCGACATGCAAGGAGATAGAAATATCTAGTCTTACAAATGAGCACTTGGCATCATTAAAAGTACCACAATGATTTGAACAAAACGTCAATAAAACTCATAATATTAGCAATACTGCATGCATTACTGGACAGATGCCTGTATATAACCACTAAAGATCCTGACAACTCCCAGTGAAGCATGAGCCTCTGGCATGTGCTAATTGAGAGTTAACTTTGATTTAAAAATGGAAATAATAGAGACAGCAAGTTATCTGGGTAGGCACAGCTCTTGTTCCCTGAGCTTCTTGTAGGTAGAAGGCTGTCAAAACTGTGTATCTGCAGGAGCTATGTTTGTGCCTCACTGTCTTGTGTGTGAGCAGCTGCTGGCTCCTTTCTATGGTAGAGTCAATAAACACTCCTCAGGGAGGATGCTGTAAGCCTGGGTAGTTTCCCTGTGGTCAGTAGCAGTGGTCACTGCATCTCTCTCATAGGTATGTAACTTAGTGGTAAAAATAATAAAGGAGAACATGAATAATATTTTCCATTCTTGGAGAAACACATCTGCCTTGAAATGTCTCCAGGCTGTCAACATGCAACCACATATTTCTCAGGGAGCCATTGACAAAAGCTTGCTGAAAAGATATACATAAAAATATATAAAAGCTCAGGTGCCAATACACAGCAAGATCTCCAGCAAATGTAAATACTTCAAATGCCTTCTGTCAAATTTCATTAATGACCTTTCACGGACAACGGTTATAATTTTGACAGTGTAGTGTCAAGGCTCTGGGATTAAAGGTTTCTAGACCAAGAGGGAAGGCAGCCATGCAAGCCCGTCAGTCCCAGCCATTCTAGAAACGCCAGGCGACACAGTGCACACTGCATCTTACTGAGGTGTCAGTAGGGGCACAGCTCTCTGCAGGCTTCTGGCAGTAAGACTCAGGGGTCATTTGGGGCCTCTGCAGGAAGGTTATCAGGGACAAGCATTCTAGGAGGCGATGTGGTGTCAGGGTCACTAGAGCACTGATTTCATCCTGGAAACATGACCAAGAGGAGGCCGAATTGTGAAGATCCACAGGTGCCCTGCTTCAGAATTGAGGTTGCTTACGAACAAAATGGGTGTTCAGAGGTTATATTGCTGGGTGATGAGATGGCCCAGTTTGCACCCCTGGAAGAGATTCTGGAAGCTACTGACCAGACAGCCTGAAGCAGGGAGAGATGCAGAGAGATTCCAGAAAAAGCAGGGGAAATATTAAAAAAGCCTAACTTAAAAATCTGATTCCCGTTGGAAGTTACATAACTTCTCACTGATTCTGGTATCTCCCGTGCAGGAGGATCATATAGTCCTTCCCTGCAGTGGTCACTTAACTTGCTTTGGCTGCTTAACAGGATAGGTGTCACTTATAGGCAGAAGTTTTAAGAGGCTGCTCCATCAGCAGAGACTTTGGACAGCACTATTGCCTGGTCACAGTGGATATATGGAGGGAGCAAGAAATCGATCTGTCTTTATAGACTTCCAAGAACTCGAGGGTCTGTTTTGTTCCTAGTCAACCTGACTTCTACCATCCCCAAATACATGCACTTTATTTGCCTGTAAAACACTGTTGACCGTCAGTCAATAAATACTGGACACCTTCATGTTTATGGCTGACCAGTTTTCACGCTTCGAGACTTTGCAATCACAAGGCAGAAATGACATTAAACAATAGTATCTTTGGAAATTCAGAAAGCAGAGAAATTCTTCCAGCTGGTAGGATGAGGGTCAGGGACAGTTCTCCTTAGGATGGAATGTGAATTGGTAAAAATAGAGTCAGCAATAAAGACCAGAATAGGAAATAGGGAGGAGAGCTATGTGGGCCAAGGCAAAAAAAGAGGAAACGTGCAAATCTTTAGGACAGAATGAGCAGACTACTCTTAAAGTTGATGTGTACACTGCCCAGTATAGTAGCTGGTGCCTGAATCCAACCAGCCATAATACTGGAGATTTTCCTTGGTCATACAAGATGTAGTGTGAAAGCTCAACAGTTTCATGTGGTTGATTCAGTGCAGATGAAGAACATGTCCATCATCGCAGAATGTTCCATTGGCCAGCAGTGGGCTAGGAGAAGTGAGATACAAAAATATATAATATGAGGAAAACATAGAAACACAGAATCCTTGAATTCCATGGTAATATTTTATTTAAGATGAAAACTTATAATTTGAGGACAGTCACAACATAGAAGTAATTGAAAACTGAATCTAGTGGTAGCAAGAAGGAAGAATAAATGAAAGACAAAGCTGGAGGGAGAATGGTGACAGCTTTCCTCAGCACCCCAAGTCCAGTGCTGGTGCTCAAGGTCAGAGTGGTGATGGTAAGAACAGGAAAAAGGGGTAGAGTCAACTCTCACTACTTTCAGATCCTGTCTGTGCAAACGTATCCTCTCTCTAAAATGTGTTTGTAAATCCTTGCTCGACTTCCACGGTCATTCACAGACATGTCGGAGCAGAGAAAGATCTGAGTCTCCTAGCCTGCTGCACACTCCCGGCTGAAGCCCAACAGGTGACTCTCTGCCGTCTCGTGTCAGGGCTTACTGCAGCAAGTGTCCTCAGTTTATCCACTGCCATCGCCCCCACATTTCCATGCTTTTGTAAACCTCCCTGTTTCAGAAGTGCCCCCTCAGAGAGTCAGAAAGTGCTGTCTGGTGTCCTGAGCCCAGCAAGGCCATGATGCTCCAGATGAAGACAGCCTGTGTGTTAGATGACTTCCACGAGGCGTGAGTGAGCGCTGTTGACTGGGTGTTTGATGTCAATGAACCAGTGTACATGGAATAGGGCAGCTCTAAACAGAAACCCACTTAAAAGAAGGTTATATATTGATCAGTCAGTGGAAATGTGGGGACCACAGACTCATAGGACCTTGTGAGGCGTGGCTCTGCATTGACTAATTCAGTGTTTGAGTGACTTTATAGACAGTGGCCAACATGAACATCAGGACTCAACTGAGTGGAAGGGGTACGCACAGAACCACATGATGGCAGGTGGGCGCGACAAGGCTGTCGAGACAGCAAGGCAACAGAGACCTTGGCTTGTGCCTTTGAAAGAACATGGTGCCACGTTCCAGACAGAAAGGAATTTTCCTTTAATTAAAGCATACAATTTGCTCAGTGTCCTGGGAAGAAGCCACCCATGACTGCTTTTTTTGGCAAAAATATAGACCATGTTCTTTAAATCTACTCATACAACTGAAAATGCAAGCAATCCTTTGAGTCGTCTTCCTTTTAAACTTAAAGAAATAAATAAATAAAACAACACTAGGTCTGGAATTCTGAGTCTCTATTTCCATTTGAATTAGACCATCTGGTTTCATTTCCACTCTTCTGTCTGATCAGTTAGTAAACATGAAGTCAGAAAAGCAAGCGGGCCTGAGTTCGCCACTCTGTACCAGGGGAATGTTAGTTCCCAAGCTGGTGAGTTTTGGAAAATCCACTAGAGAATCCTCATTAAATATCAGAAACTAAATATCAGATCTTTATTTTAATTCAACATACAGTTTGAAAGATGTTGAATACATTCGAGGAAGAATCAATCTGTTAGAGAAAAAAGCTCATGAATTTTACTTTTTCAGGTAATAGATAAATCAAAGTAAAGAAATGAAAGTGCCCCCACAAACACACCCTGTAACTTAACTTCCTTGCCTCTTATAATGTGACACTTGGGTGTACACAGTCATCAAGCTCCTTTCATTAACATTACAGCTTCCAGCACCCTGAGTCCAAAATTTCAGTTTTTTTCACACAGACCACGGGGAAACCTATGACGCCCACCAATGAGCATCAACCCTGTCCATTAACATGAAAGCTGATGTCTGCATACTGTGACCGGTGCTAGTACCAACAGAACACATGTGCTTCTACAATTTAATCAATTCCTGAAGCATAAAGAAAAAGTATATGGGGACAGGCAAGGGGTCCTCAACTCCCTGGTGTCTCATCTCTTTAACCCAGTCTTCAAGATCCGTTTTCCACCCCAATACCTTGCCCATTGTTCCTTCCATGTCTTTCCTAACTCCCTAGGCCTACCTTTAGGATTGTCCTAACTATCTGAGACTGTACGCTGTGCCCTCTGTAATTAAGAACACTGTCCCCCTCTAGGTGGTAAGGGCCCAGCGGAAGAGATGGTTTCTCGGTGTCCAGCAAAGTGTCTGCACACGCAGGAGTTTGCTCTAGGAAACGGTGGCTAAATGCATGAAGGAGTTTGAGAATCAGTGAACCTCTTTACTTGCACCAGTGGAAGGTCTGAAGTCCCCCTTAAGCACTCACAGAGGAAACAAAACACACTCCAGGTTAGGACACGCCCCAGACACACAAACTCGCAATGTCCTAGGAGCAGGCGTTGACCCTGAACCCCGCTTTGTGTGGTCCCTTCTCCCACCCCAGTGCTAGGGGCACGGGTCCCTGCAAACTGAGGACACGCCTGCATTTCTAACTGTTCTTTCTTGAAACTTAAACACTAACATTCGAAGACACGCCAACTTTCTGAATTGGCTCTCATCCCTTGTGTCTAAGAGTAGCCTTTCTAGTTGAAGCTTATCTTTTTATTTTGCCCCTGCAGAGAACATGTGGTTTTTACTCGCTGGGGAGCATTAAGCTAAGTAGTGCAGCAGAACAGCTTGGCACCATTGAGATGTCACGGGCAGTCACTGGGGTCTAAGGGAGTGTTCTAATGTGCCAGGCAAGGTACTCAGGGTTCAAATTCGGGTCTTAATAAAGACATCAGTGGTCCTGGAACCCTGAGGTCACACCCAAAGTGCATGGCAGTCACCAACTCTCCAGATGTTAAGGCTCTTCTCTAGATCATACTTCGTGGAAAACCACATCTGCCCCTTAGTCTAAGAATGGTCTTCTGATTATAATGAGATAGGCCACATTTTCAAGTACATGGGACTCGATCATTTAGTATGATAAATAATTCTGATCTCCTCCTCAGCGATCATCACTTACTCTAACGATGATGCTGTCCGTCCACTTTACTCACCGCTGTCAGCAAACGGTCCTACTTTTGCCATTTCTGCCAACTCGGGCACAATTGGACATGCTGTGAGCAGAGATAAGACTTTTTTTTTCCTTGAATGTGACCCAATTTTTGCATTATTTTCATTTTCCTTTAAATGCTGAAACAGAGGCCTTCTCGCCGATAATTAATACTGTTCTTGCCTCTTGGCTGTCAACAGGCACTGTCCCCAGAGGAACTTGGGCAAAACATCTCTGAAAAGCTAAGTGTTTACCCGGCAGCAGAAACATGGCTAACTGAAAATTAGCCTGAAGGATAACCTTACCTGATGAACTGATTAGGCCAGATGAGTGACAGGAAAAAGGGAAAACGAGATATCTTTGCTTTTGTGAAAAAAAAAGCAGCTGCCTTCTTTATCATATGAAGGAGAAGGAGAAGAAGAGAGGAAAAGGAAGGAAGGAAGGAAGGGAGGGAGGGAGGATTGGGGAGGGGAGGGGAGAAAAACGGGGAGGGGCGGAGAAAACTGTAAAAGGGAGCCAGACACAGCTTTGGATTTATTCTTTTTAAAGCTATGAGCACGTCTGAAGCCCGCACAGAGCAGAGGGAACGGGATGGGCGGACTCGGCCTGCTCTGGGGCCATGCGCTGGCTCCAGGGCAGGTGACAGTGTTCACACGCAGCTCTCCTTGGATGCGTGCGGTGAAACCACCCCGAGGAATTGACAACAGGAAAGTCTGGCGTGAATCCAACGCACGAAGAACGAAAAGCTGGCTCTGGTGGTGCCGTCCTTCAAACCACAGACACCAACGGCGTCTCTCAGAAGTACATTAACATGGTATTGACGGGAAAATCTGCTTGGAAATGGACTCGGGCAGGGTCTAACCACGCCGTTTACTTGTCTCAGACCAAAAAACCGAAACAAAAAAACAAAACAAAACAAAAAACCAGTATTTAGACTATTTTTTAAAAGATCCCGGAGATGAGAGATGGGGAGCGTGGCCTGTTTTCCCTTGGACGCGGGGCTCTCGGGACACCCTCCCCTAACGTCTGATGAGGGCCCAGGCCAGCAAGCAGCTCATCTGGTGAGGCCACCCCTGCTGACTGCAGCGGGGCCACCATACGGGGGTGCCTAGAAGAGCAAGGAGAGGCCAGCCCGGCCCAGCAAATCCAGTGCAGACAGCTTGGGGAAAGAAACTGGTGATTCCCAGGTCAGGAAACCCTAGACACGTGTCTGCTGCCTTCTTGGACTGTTTCAGCCAACAAAAGCAGGGGAAGCATCAGAGCTAAGGACAGAGCTCCTCTGTACCTAGAACAATGGAGAGAGAGAAAAGAAAATGCCATGCTTACAGGTATCATTCCTTCTCAGAGAGAGCTCTCTGGGTGAGGCCTCTGGTCCTGTCTTAGGGTTTGAGGCCGCTGCATCCTCTGCAGACAAGGCTGGTATGGCAGCCAGTTAGCCTGCAGCCCTGCACAGCTGTCTGCCCTGACTGCCCGCCTTTGCCCCTAGTGTTGCTTCATGCAGCTTTCTCAGTCCCCGGTCCTCCTGCTGTTTCAAGCTCCCTATCTGCCCTCTCACCCACCATCTGCTCACCCTCCAGCCTCCCTTAGACACCTGTCCTTGGTTTGGCAGCCAGTGCCACTCAGGTCTCTAAGGACAAGGCTCAGACCAAGACTGAGATCAAAACAAGTGTCCTGTCTTTCATTTCCGTGATGGAACTGGACTGTGGATGGGTTACAGAGAGCAGGCAAATACAAAGGTGTGGATTGAGAGCCTGAGACATAAAATAATTGGGCGCCCCCTGGTGGAGCAGCAGTTGGGTCAATGTCCCCCCCCCAAAGGTGCTCAAGTCACATAACCCTGGGTTCGCATCCTGGTCTGGGGGAAACAACCAGTGTGAATAATGCAATAAAAATTTTAAAAAGTAAAAAATATAACAAGCAAAGAAGGGTCCTGTGTTTCTTAACTGAACCAAGTGCAAAGGAAATAATAATAAACTCCAAATGGAAAGTTATACTAGGAAAGATATCATCCTTAAGCCTCACCCCATAAGACATTCCAGAAGGTACAAATAACAACAAAAGTCCCTCTACAGAGAACATAATAATTCAGGTCTTTAGAGTTATAGGACTAAATTGCACAAATACTAAAAAACAATTTCTTGTTTTTTATTAGCTTATCTAAACCTGCTTAAAAGCCCCAGTCAAAAGTGCTTAATCCAATGCCTCCTATAGCTCAAAAATAAGCACCAACTAGGAATTAAACAGCCTAAAACATGAGGCATTCTGGACATGATAGTTTTTTAAATTTCTGCGTGAATATGTAGTGTTCTCTCATTTTTAAACTAGGACTTACCAGGTATTCCTTCTATGTAAGGTGTTTAAAAGGAGGAGTGAACTAGGAACAAGACATTTCTTGCTTCCTAAGAAGGGCCTTGGAACAATGGCTGAGTTAGTACGTGAATGACTACTGATGAATCAAGCACAAGTACTGAGCTCAGCTCCAAAACATCCCCATGGATTCTTAGCACAGAACTGGCCCAGTGGGAAACATGCATTTATAAAGCTTAGAGTTCAAATAATAAAACAAGGCTCAAATTTTCTGGAAAATGGATGGTTTTCAAAATCCATTCATTCATTCATGGTGTAGAGAAGAGAGAAGACCTTGAGTCTAGGTGACCAGATGCCTCAAGAAGTCAAGCAACATTTGCTTGGAACCAAGATAAATCCCAGTGATATCAAATGGGCTCAATCTCAGTGTCCTCATTACTAGTTCCTGTTGTGTCTGCCATCTCTCTATAGGGTAGACTCCTCAAATTACTAAGAACATAATGTTCAGTACTCCTTTCCTAATAATGCTCTGTGCTCCTTTGCTGTTTTTCAGGGGAAATCATTAACTCTTCCAATTACTATGTACCACAGTGACTGCCCCTTCCCAGACATACCACTCCTTGTGTGTAATTCTTTCCAGTTCTTCATCTGCTGATGTCTGTGGATCAAGTCTATCTTAAAGTGTCTTGTCCGCAAGTTATTTGCAGGAAGAAATGCAAAGCTCTCAAAGGTTGCTTGAGTGATTTCTTGGGAATCTATGGCTCATTGAAATACTGCATTTGTGCAAAGGGGAGTCCATTGCTAAGAACTATTTGAGGCAGGTGAGACACAGACCATATTTTAAAGAAACCAACACTTGCATCTCAGAAAAAAAAATATTCTTCACTTCATAACTTCTACATGTGAGTTGATATCATTACATTTCTTCAAACAGTATCATAGAAAAGAAATAACATTTTATCATATCTCCCAATTAACATACATGAAATTAACACAAGCCATGATATGGTCCATCACTTCCGACACCCAGCATCCATCTCTCCCAGCTCATGCCTCATGCTTCCCCTCATTCCAGCACACACAGGCCCTCTCATGGCCATTTTAAATCAGTTACCTCACCCACCATCACACTCTCATCTCCTGCACAAATATAAAGTCAAAGCCTCTTCAGCCAGTTTCCTGGACTTGACTTGTCCCTTCCCTATTCTAGAATTGTGACTTCTAAGAATGCCCAGAGCTCAGTGCCCCTGCTCTGCATCAGTGACTTGCACAGAGGGTAAAGAAAGGATTGGGAAAAGGACAGTGATTACCAGTGGGGATTCCAGAAACACCATTAGATGCCGAAGGTTGGAAAGCAACAATCTCCAAACAGAAACATAACCCTTCCATAGTGCAAAACATGCCCCAGTGGCTACTAAACATTGACTCCGTGATTTAAGTTACCAATTTCACTCTCCAATATAACTACAGACGATTCACCCATTTGTTATTTTAACTTTAATTTTAAGTTACATTTACCATTATAGTTTAAGCTCAAGTGCAAAGTTTTCAGCTCATTCACCTCTTTTTGTAATCATGGAGCTAGGAATCCCTTGGGGAGTTTGGTCTTGTAAAAACAGTAAAAAGTGATAAGGAACAGATCACAAGGAAACCATGTCAGGGAAGGACATAAAAGAAAAAGAAAAAAGAAAGAAACAAAAGGAAGGAATGAAAGCTAAAAGAAATCCCAAATGCAGGCTTCAGAGTGGAACCCAGTAAGGCAGCCTATAACCACACATCAAATCACATAGCAGCCAGTTTGTAATGTGAAGTCTCCAGTCTCTCCGGAGTTTCCTAGAGTAGGTGGTAAAGAAAGGTGTGAATGCCACAGAGAAGTATCCATTTTGTCCAGCAACAGGTGCTGTCGCAGTAACTGCAGAGGAATCCCCATCCCTGTCTCCTCCAGCACCCAGCTTGCGTCTGGGCTCCATATTGGTCCCAAATGACACCTGACTTCTGTCTCGGTAAGGCTCCCTTTAGTCCTCGTTCAAGCATTTCCATGAAAAGTCAGGGGTCTCTCAAGCTATGTAATTTTATGCTTCATGGTTTGGGGGGCTACTTTCTACAGTATTAATCTTATGCTTGTCTAGGCCTCCAGGTTTTTTAACAGGTATGTTCACTAGTCAAGGGCATCTGATTGCCGCCACCAATCCAACCATTACCAGTATGATCTACAATTACAAACAGTGATGATAATGAACAAACAGACAGCACTAGTACACAATTTGTTACACACCAGGCACTTTATACTGAGGTGCTGTCTTTATACCCATTTCACAAAGAAGTAACTGAAAACTTAAAGAGATTAACTGGCCAGACAAGAAATACTAATCTTATATTTAAAATCATTAAACAGTCAACTGACGTCATGTCCTTATTTGCAAGACACACTATTTGATGCTATTCTGTTGACAGAGTGCATTGTAATCATCAGGGCTGTTTACCTTCATTTCCATGTGTCATTCCGTTCAGCTATGGAAGCTTTTTAATGCTAATTAAGATACGCTATTTTATATAAAATAAACATAATTTTACCTTAGGTGGTATTTTTCCTCATTGAGAAGTCTGATTACTTTCTCCTGCTTACAAGTAATTACCAGGGAAGAATGAATCTATGAAAACTTTTTTAAGTTATACATATTAGCCTGGAGACTTGGCCTGCAGGAAGGAGGGTACCGACACTAGCATTCCTTTGAAATAAATCAATGATAATTATTAGGCGTCCTAAATCTGGAAAGTTGCTCAAACTTCCCAAAGGTGCCGTTTTACCGCGGAGGTCACTCTCACATACGTATTCTGGTCCAAATGGGACTATTTTTCCGTTCATGGTTTTTTGTTTGTTGTCTTTTTGTTTTGTTTTTCATTTTAGTTTTTTAATTTTTTAGTTCTTCACACTGGCTGTTCCCCCTGTACCTGAAACGGGCACTCAGGTCCATGGGATGCTTGTGGGCTATGCTCACTTGGAGGCAGCTGACCTAACTCCTACTCCACTAGGGTTACACTAAAAGGCCTTTTAAATAACAATCTAGTAGGTTTTAGCCTAAATAATGTTTTTGTTTAAAGGAAGAGTGATTAGAACACAACCTGCAGGCCAAAACCAAATCTCTACCTGTTTTTTAATAATTCATAGATCAGAATGATTTTTCCTGATTTTTGAATCAATTTGATGGTAGGAAACACTAATTTGAATTCCTGTGAAACCAAATGTTATCTTAAAAAATTAATTACATTTTTGTTGATAGATGTAGTAGGCAGAATAATGGCTCCCAAAGATGTATAGACCCTAGTCCCAGAATCAGTAAAAATTTTCTCTCTACAATAGAAGGGATTTGTCTGATATGATTAAGATTATGGATTATTATGGTTTGAATCACATCCCCAAATACATGGTGAAATCTTAATCCCCATTACTTGTGAATGTAACCTTCCTGGAAAAGAGGGGTTTGCAGATGTAATCAAGTTAAGGTCCATGAGTGGGTCCTCAGACAATAGCACCAGCATTCTTAGAAGGAGAAAGAAAAGACAGACATAGAGGAAGAAGGCTGGTGTCGACAGACTCGGAGGGTGGAGTGATGTAGTGATGTAGTCACAAGCCAGGCACACACACGAGGATTAACAGCTACGCTCAGAAGCTTGAAGAGGCAAGGAAGGGATCTATCTAGAGATAAAGAGGGAGCATGACTTTTTAAGCCACTCCATTTGACATTTGGTTCTAGCAGCCTAGGAAACTGAGTCGTGGACTGTGAGATGCGAAGATTATCCCAGATCGTCTAGGTGAGTCCAGTGTCATCACAGGGATCCTTAAAAATGAGAATCTTCCTGGGCAGCAATGAGGAGAAACGTAATGATGAAAGCAGAGTTAGAGAGGTGCTGCGTGGCTGGCCGTGAAGATGGAGGAAGGGGATCAGGAATGAGGAGCGCAGGTGGTCCCTAAAAACTGGAAAAGGCAAGGGAATAAAGCCCACACTAGAACCTTCAGGAACAATATGATCCTGCCTATACCATGGTCTTAGCCTAGTGAGAATGGTGGTTGACTTTCAGGTCCCAGAACGGTAAGATGGTAAGTGTGCACTGCTCAAGCCATCAAGTCATTTGCTATGGCCGTGACAGAAAACTAAGACGAGAGCCCTTTATTATTAAAAAAAAAATTACTCAACTATTATTATGATGATGATTTGAATTTCATGAAATTTTGTGAAAATTGTTTTTTTCCTCATTATATAAATATCTACTCAATGTCTTTGAATTTTCCTCTTTTTTAAGTTCCAGTTAACACTGTCCTATACATTAAAAAGGTTTCAGATGTGCATCCTTATGAATCAACATCTATGTATTCTTCATTAAGTCCACCACTCCAAGTCCAGTTTTATCCTTGTCCATAGAATTGAGCCCTTCTGTCTAATTTGCCCACCTCCTTTCTCTCTTCCCTCTGATTATCACTAATTTAGACTTATAGTCTACAAGTGGATCTTTTGCTTTATGTAGTTCATTCATTTGTTGACTGTCTATTTATATCATGCATGATTTTTTTACATCCTGACACACAACACCTACAATGCTCTTTCTTTATCTGACTCTTTGTAGGTAAAGTTTGCTGACCCCTAGTTTGGAGTGCTGTCAAGTTGGTGAAAGGGAAACGAGTTAAAATATAATGATTTCATTTCCCAATGCCTCTGCTGAGTCATTTACTAAAGCTCAGAATGGAGAAGCAGATTTGTCGTCAACTGCAGCTCTCAAAGAGGATGAGAGGAAACATGTCCACTCTTAAATTTATTGATGCTGTTTGTGAAATCACACCCTGGTGTGGATGGCGCAACAAACTGGAGTCAAAGATCCGAAGGAGATAGTAGGCAACCTGGAACAAAGGTGAACTGGAAATTCTATTTCCAGAGACACCAGCAAGTCCCCTCATCCCCAAGAGATGGTGGGACAGTGTCCTGACAGCAGAAAGCTCACAGCCCTGGCAGTATGGCTGCATTAGAGAAGCCAGTGTTTGACAGGAACACACAAGGCTGGCAAAACAAATGTTCTCCTGTTTGGAAAATAAGTCTCACCTATTGTATGTTCAGAATTATTCCCCTAAAGATTTCTTTGGATATTCAGAAATTCTGAATAAGATCACCCATAATGTGGAAGAAAACACCCTTCTTCCTTTTGAATCACCTGTTCAAAGAGTTCAAAGCATATCCATCATGCGCACACCGTCTGGAGCTGGGTAGCCTCATCTGGAGGAACTGGAAGTTGGGAAAACTTTTATGGATTGATGAAGACAGGCTGAGTCATTGAGAGAGGGGACACTCCTGCCAGACTGTCCCTGGCCTTCAGATTTGTTAACCCTACTTTTATTGGAAGGCAGACAGTGGCTTAATGAAAAGCATCTGTCGCCCTGAAATACCAACTAGCCAGTAAGTGTTTGCCCTGTACTGGCAGCAGAAAGCCCTGACTTGCTCCTGAGAGTCAATGACTTGCTGTCGGAACAGAAGATGCATTTAACATGTGTCTCCCTCCCACCTCAACCCGCTGCACCTCACCCCTCTCCAGCCCACCCAACATGAGTGGGTCTGTGTACTTCTTTAGGTGAGACTAGGTACAAGCAGAGATACTCCTGCCCTCTGCCAGGCAAGTCAAGAAATAGAGCCGAGACTTCCGAATCAGATAGGACTGGAGTCATGTCTGCTGCCCACATTAGCAAGGAAAGAGTGCGAATCTGATCTGACAGGCGGGCACACTTCTCCAGAGCTCAGATGCAAAAAAGCATGTGTGGTATCTCTTCCAGTGTGGATGTGAGAATGGATGGGGAGAGCACCCAGTGCTCTAACCATACAAGGCACGTGGAAAATCTGACACCATGAACACCGTTGACGGAGCTAAAGCAAATGTAAAGTGAAGTCAGGTCAAGTGAAGAAAGTGTTAAAAAAAAAAAAAAAAAAGTGGAGACTATTCAGTGCAGATGAGCACGTGACATAGATGAGTCCCGACATTGCTGGTGGAAGTGTAAATTGGTGTAAGAGTCTGAAAACTAATGTGGGAATATTTATCAAAAGGATTTAGAATGTTCATATCTTCTGACTTGTTAATTTTTCTTAAAAGCTATCATAAGATACCTATAAAGAGATAAATTTAAATGGCCACCAAAAAAATTTTATAAAAGTGCAGCCTCATGTCAGTGAGAAATTGGAAACCTCCCAAGTGTCCAATATTAACAGGATGCTTTAAAAAGCAAAAGAACATATCCATATGGTGGCAGAATTTTTAGCTGCTAAAAATGAAGGCTTTTCAATAACATGAAGAAACATAATACAGAAAATTCTAAGCAATGAAGGCATATAAGCCAAAAATTTATTGAGAAAAATATACCCCAAAATTACCATTGCTGGAATTATGAATTCTGTCATCTGTCACTTCATTTTTTCAGACTTATTTTTGACTAGTTGTTAGGTAATAGAATTTAAAGTTTTTGGAAATAGCAAATCTGTGTTCTTGTCTAAGATGCTTTCCTTAAAGTCATTTGGTTCTAATAAAACTCTTATTCAGTGGGAAAAGAAAAAGTTTTTCCTTTGCAAAAATCTTGAGCATTTCATATAGACTAGAAAACTTTTACTCCTCTTAACTTCTTGGAAATTACGTTATGCTGTGTGGTCTTTTAACTTTTTTAGCCAAGACCTTGCAAAGATTTATTTTCTTCTCATCTTCTTCCTCTATTACCTGACATGCATATTTTAATCTGAGTTAAAGAAATTTCCTTATATTATTGCATTTTATATAAATCCTTTTTGGTACTGAAGAGTTTTATATATGTTGTGTGTGTAAAAATAAAATTATAAATAATAATGAATAATAAATCCTATCAGGTGCAGTATAAGAAATCTGTCTTTTAAGGATATCCATGAGTTAACAGTATACTTTCTCTAAATAATCCAATTTCTATCAGACTATCAGTTTTCATTTAATTTGGAGAAGTCACAGGATATATAGTCAAAGGTGCCTGAGGTTTAACATCAGAACGCCTGGATTTGGAGCTGTGGCCACCAGTTCATGACAGGGACTAGTCACAGGTCCCTTGACCCACACATTTGTCATTTGTTGAAAGGAAATGAATGATATGGTTCTCACAGTGTACCTGCGACAGTATGAGATAATATATGTAGAAGAGAGTATCGGTTGTGAAACTATTACCATTAAATAAGAGAAAGGTGCAGGCAGGAATGAAGGCAAGTAAGCAGCTAGGAAGAGAGAGGAGGAAGAAGCTTTTCATTCATTTTGTTTAGTTGTTCATCTTCATTGTTACCTCCAGTCCCTACTCATGAGCACACATGTCCCTGGGATGTGTGAGAGCCACGTTAGCCAGAAGCAGCAGACCCAAGCGCTAAGCCACCAGGACACATTGTGAAGTCATTTGTCTAGCCCCTTCACGTGAAGCGGGGAAAGCCTTTGACATGGTTCCTTCACTCAGTTAACATGCTATATTTATTCAAATAAAACAAGTTTCATGTGTAACTTTGGTAACCTAGTGTGGAAAAAGTTCTTAGCCTGGACATATTACCGTGAATACAGCCTTGAGAATTAACATGGTGTGAATTTTTCTAGTAAAAGGGGATATTATTTAAAAAGTAAAGCTGACAATTTATAAAGCAGGAAGTATTTATTATAATCATCAATGGACTAATTCTATAAGAGAGGTTGATATTTCTGAGGGTAGTATACACATTATTTTCTCCCAATAGCTCACTGGGGTCAAGAGTTTAGAATGCGCAGGTACTTCAAAACAGAATAGTATAATTTTTCAAAGTTAAGTAAATGTAAAGACCCCTTTAAAAGAAAAGATCCTCTTACTGCCAATGGTGATAAATTATATAAATATATGTGTGTGTGTGTGTGTGTATCTGGGTGTAATCTTTCTGGCATATATTATGGATCATTTATAACTAGACACTAAATGCTCATTTATAAATTAAAGGCAAACAAATCTACAAACATATTTGAAAAGCCACAGCTGAATAGGCAACAGTGTGTTTTGTAGACACTAGATAACCATTCTCAGCACGAGTAAGCTGGTACACATTTATCGTTAAGCCTTGACATGTCTAAAAATGCAGTTTCCCCAACAGTTTTCTCTACTCAAGCTTCTGTGAAAGCTCCACTGGCACAGGACATGGCCAGGGCAGACACAGACGCAGCCCACGACGCGAGCGGTGCACGTCTACACCAGCCCTGGACACAACACGAGTGTTTCCCGTTGACCTAGGATGCACAGCACATTCCCTCATGCCAGTCGTGACCCAGCTGTGGACAATCTGGTACTGAAGCTAGGTGAACACACTCCGTTAGGAGTTACTGGCCATGCAGCACACGTGCATATTACTTCTTTTCGACTCTAATCAAAATGGAATTATAAATGTAGCAATTTTCTTGGGGAACACAGACACTGGGGGAAATGCTCAGATCATCCTGTGTGAATCACTCAAGGATCTACCGCATGACTAAAGTATAAATATTTTTAAGTGGAATATTTGTAATAGAATTCATAGTTTAATGAAATAGAAGCCAGACTTCCTGACTGGAATAGAAAGGCTGGGTGCCAGAGTGCAGCCAGATCTGACTCAGTGATTTATGTGACTGATTCCAATTCTGCAGAATCAGCAACAGCATCCCTGGGTTGGGAGAGCAGCCATCTAATTTAGTCTGGTCGCCATACTTGACAGTTATCTTCATCTCTTTTTCAGCTTCATTTAGTCTCTTCTCCAACTCGGTGCCCTAAACTTGTTCTTCTTAAATAACACTTGTGTTTGGGGAAAGGCAAAACAGGCGTACCATTGAAACAGATTTGTTTTCATACTGGGAACCCAGAAAACAGCTCCTTTGTGGAAGGAAAGCCACAGTTCTAGGTTAGGTAATTGCATAGTTTAAAATTCCAAATGGCTCTGCAATATTTAAGACTCTTTCCCTTTGTTAACCACAAATCCAATCAGTTCTCTAGGCCTGCTCACCTGCAAAAGTGAACGTAGAAAGCCATGAATTTCCCACCTCTGGCAGATACCTCGAGAGTTCACTCTTACATAGCTGTGGTCTGGCAAAAGGGAAGCCGTCAGGAAAATAGACAGCCACCAAGCTGCTCTACTGAGTTTTCAGCAATTCATTTAATTAAATGAAGAGTTACTACACGCCTGTTTCTAAAGTATACTGTGCCCTTTTGATTTTCCTCCTTATATCAATGATGAAACAAGAGTAAGATGCTCAGGTTACAAGTGTTTTCAATCCAGCTCTTCAACTCTATTGACCAGTGATCATGATGTTATAGACACTGTGCTGGGTTCAGTAAGAGATTAAAGAAGGGAAAGCTAGTTTCTAGAGTGAAAGAATGAACACGTATCCTAGGTGACCTGATGTCTACATTTACACTACCAAAAATTAGACTTGCACTAGAGAAATAAGCAGAGACAGTAATGGAATATCGTGTTAAGAACAAGAATGTGGCCAGTTGAAAAGATCCAAGTTTAAGTTCCAGTTTTCGATAACAATCTATGTGCACGAACTTAAGAAATTAGTTAACCTCTTCTTCTGTGTCAGAGGCTAAATAGAAGAACTGCAACTGTTTTGTTGTCGCTTTTGTTTTGAAGTTTCAGTAAGATAAAACGTAAGATTTGACACTGGGCTTGTACTTGATTGATGTTACCTATTTGCACTGTGATCATTACTTCGAAGGCACTGGCATCAGAAATGGAATATGAAAATGCATGGAAACAGAAAATAGAGAGCCTGCTCTGGTAATGGTAAGCATTCTGCTTTGTTCCAAAAGCAGATCTTAGAAAAAAATACAAGTCGATGGGCTTGAAAAGTTAGGTCTGACTGAAAATCAAGCAGAAATATTGGGTTTAATACACAAATAGTAAGGACACCTTGAAATGTTTTGAACAGGGTAGTTATGACAAAATCAGAGGGATATGTGTGCTTCCGGAGGATAACTGAAGGATGACCTGAAGTGGAAAAATACAAAGACCAGAGCATTTCATGAAGAGCACTTCAAGTAAGCAATTAAGATATGAGACAGAACAGGAACTAGAGAACTGAAGTGATATGAAAGGAGGAATTGGGTTGGAGAGAGATATTATGGAGGTAGAAGCCATTAGACGTTTTAGTGACCTTACAACCTTTAAGTTCAGAAAGTTTAGCTGGAAAAGGTCTCACATGAAAAGCTCAAGGTCAAGTTGAGTTGTAATAAAAACTCTAAGTGTCTGCTCTGTGGCAGGCACAGGCTTTGTGCAATTTTAGCTTCATACTCAATGATTTCACATCCTCACACAAACTAATTTAAAAGGAGGAAGAAGAAACTTCCTCCGGTGATTTCCAGCAACCTGCCTTCATTATGTCCTTGGCTTGAATTGGTTGTACCTCTCTTCCTAAGTCATTAACTGTGATCATGGGATTGCCATATACTTTAGGACATAAGCCTCGTTTACCTAAATCAATCATTGCTCTAAAAGAATAAGACTGTGTGAATGTGTTTAGATCCGTCGTTCTCAACCAGGGCAATTCTGCCCTGCAGGGGACATTTGGCAATGTCTGGACAAATGCATGGTTCTCACAATGGGAAGGGTATTACTAGCTACTGAGTAGAGTACAGGGATGGTGACAAAAGTCCTATCAAGTACAGGACAGCTCCCCTCAACACAATTGTTGAATTCAAAAATGACAATTGTGACAAGATTGAAAAGGTTGGATTAGAACAATCAGTGATTACGTCTGGCTCTGCGGGTGGGAACAGTTTTACACCCAATTTCACATACATAGAAAAGGGCAAAATCAATGTTAGGCAATCACACAGTTCATTAAATTCATATACTCATCAAAAACTAATTGGATGAGAGAGCATTGCAGGAGTGTTGGAATACAGACCTTCAAAAATCTGCTCCTCCGTAAAGGCAAAATTCAACATTGTCAAAATCAACTTTTTTAAGAACTCTGGAAATAAGCCAACAGAGAAATCCAAGAAAAGTTTATTGAAAAGCAGCTGAATCTCAACAAGAAGAGTGAGCTTCATGGTGGTTTAACCTGTTTGACTCCCATCCTGTCTCCCCAATTTCACAGTCACCTTGAAAAACAGTAGGTTTGAAAACATGACACTGTGAAAACTAGCAGCCCACCAGTCACTAGAGACAGATGGACAGGTTTAAGCTCCCCTGCAGCACCATCATCAGCTATCATTATTATCTGACCAGTCAGGGAGTTTCCCGAAAATTCCCACTAGCAAGACTTCCATTCATTCAACATGCCTTCTCGATCACTACCTATAGACGATCTTTCCCCAGGCCATTGTCAAAAGCTGGAATCCAGGGTAAATGTTTAACATCAGAGTTGTCTCAGAGAGTTGGGGTAAACAAGCACACGACACAACAAAACCCGGTAAATGAGATGTCTCAGGGATCCATCTTTGTTTGCTCAGACTGTCATAACAAAATAGCACAGACTCAGTGGCTTCAACAACAGAAATTTATTTACTCACAACTCTGGAGGCTGGAAGTCCAAGATCAGGGTGCCAGCGTGGTTGCTTCTGGTGAGAACTCACTTCCTGACTTGCAGATGGCTGCTTTCTTGCAGCAAATGTCCTTACATGACTTTTCTTCAAATTTTGCACATGAAGCAAGAAAGGTACAACCTCTGTGTTGCCTTCTCTTATAAGAGCACTAATTCCATTGAGAAGGCCCCACCTTTGTGACCTCACCTAACATTAATCACCTCATAAAAGCCCTTTCCCTAAACAACAACACATTGAGAGGTAGGGGTTAAATATATGGATATGAAATGAAAAAGAAAGGCATATCCGGGTTATAGCAGGGTCTTGAAAAGTCAGTATATCTCTAGTAATCTGGAACCCACACACGGGGCAGGAAATGGAAAGCCTGAAGACCTGAGAAGGACCAGTTTTCTCAAGTCTTGCTGACCTTAAGGCTCTGAGCAAGGAAGACAGGAAGATGAAGGCAGATTTTTTAACTGCTTATTAGAGATGTGAAGGCATTCTCCAACACAAAACCCTCAGGAGTTTTCAGTTCTGACAGAGAGCTTTTAGTGCAAGGTATTTAAGGAAATATTGCTCTAATCATTGGCAATTAAGCCAACCAGTCACCATACATGACAACATATAAGATTATTACACCTTTAGTTCAGTAAAGTCACAAATAATAATAACAAACAAATGATAACAACAACCAATGGAAACACTAAATATAAACAAGAAACAAGTGTTGGGATGCAGAGGCAGATTTGATTTTCAGAGTTGCCACATTATACTATTCAAAATATTAAATCTTTAACAAGGATAACAAGACATGCAAAGAAAGAGAAGGCTGAAGCTGAAATGATGAATCATCAGAGAAATTTAATAGTTTAATTTAATAGTTTAATTTAATTTGACTTGCCAGAATAAAGAATCAGTGAAGATAAATTAACTGAGATTATCTGCTTTATGAAACAGAAAAATAAAGCCTCAGCGATCTCTGTCATACCATGAAGCATAACAGCATTTAGGCATTGAGACCAAGAGATTCCTTGAAAGAGGGGTGGAACAGAAAGCATCAGAAATCACATCTAAATAAGTAGTGGTCAAACACATGCCGAATTTGATGAAGAACAATCAGTTCTGTATCCAAGAAATTCTTAATTATGTATGCTGAATAAATTAAAACATATTTGCGCCTACGCATGTCATTATGAAAGTGCTAAAAGTCCAAGGTAAAGAGTCTTGAAAGTAGCGAAACAGAAGTGGGTCACCCCATGCAGGAAATTCTCAATTAGATAAATAACTTATTTCTCATCAGAAATAAAAAGGCCAGACAACAATGAGATGACATAAGCAAAATACGCAAAGAAAAATACTGCCAATCAAAAATTCTATATCTAGCAAAACTATTCTTCAAAAAAAATGAAGGTGAAATTAAAATAGACGAGATACATCAAATGAATATGGAATAAATACTCCAGTAAAATGGCAGATTGTTAGAATACACAGACAAAATCATCAATTATAAACTGCCTGCTAGAGAAGCATTTTAGATTCAAGTCACACAGACTTTAAAAATAAAAAGATGGAAAAGATATATCATGTAAACTGTACCCAAAAGAGGCTAGAGTGGTTATATTACTATCAGACACAATAGATTTCTTAAAGGAATATTGTATCATAGCATTATATAAAATATGCATCACTATAAATTAATATTTGCATATAATTGTTTACTACCAACAGTTCAAAGCTGTGCTTCACTATACAATTGATGCCTTTATTCAATTTGCCCATCTTCCTCCCCTTTGCCTTGTGGTAAACACTAATTTGATGAAAATTGTTACTTGAGACAATGAAGGGCATTTAATAAGGATAAAACTTTCAATACAGTAAGGAGACATAATCATTATAGTCACAAGAGAGCCTGCACAAGTCTGATATAAAAACATATGGAATTAAATGAGGAAATAGACAAGTAAGCAATAGTAATTGGAGACTTCAACAATGGAGCAACTTGGCAAAGGATCAACATGTAATTAAAATACCTGAATAGTACTATAAAACAACTTAATCTAACACACATTTTAAAAAACATTTTTTCGTAAAAAATCAGAATAAAACTTTTTCTCAAGGGCACATGGACCACTCCCCAACACCATGTATTAGGCCACAGAACAAGTCCTAATTAACTTAGACACATTTAAAAAAAACATGTGAAGTACGTTCTACCTGGCTCAATAGAATGAAGTTAAAAATTAATAACAGAAGGGACTGGATAATTTAACAAATATGTATAGACGTTTAAAGAAAAACATTCCTAAATAACCAATAAAAGAAAGAAGAAATTGCAGAGGACATTAGAAGACAATTTATGATAAATGAAAATGAAAACTCGACACAGAAAAACTCATGAAGTTTAGCTGAGTGCTTAGACTGAAATTGAAACTGGTAAATGCCTATATTAAAAGGAGGATCTCAGATCAAGACCTTAGCCTTCTCCCATAAGAAACTGGGAAAAGAAAAGCAAACTGAATCCATGTATATAAAAAGAAATAATACAAAATAAATGAAATAGAGACAAGAACAAAGAATAGAGAAAAGTGACAAAACCAAATTTGGACTCTTCAAGAAATTACTAGATTCAGGGAGAGAAAGAGAGAGAGAGGGAACTCAATTCTCACCATTAAAATAAGGGACACTACTATTGATCTTATGAAATAAAAAGCACTATACAGGAATACTACGAATAATTGTACACCACTGAATTAGCTAATCTACATGAAATTGCAGGCAGGCAAACTGTAGAAAGACACAAACTACTGAAATTGATAAGGAAGAAATAGAAACCCTGAATAGACCCGCAACAAATAGGAGATGGAATTCGTACACAAAACCTTTTCACAGAGAATTCCAGGCTCAGATGGTTTCCTTCCTGAATTCTATAAAATGTTTAAAGACAAATTAGCATAAATTCTTCACAAACTTTTCCCCAAAAAAACAAAATAGAAGAGAAGGGACACTTTCCAGTTTATCCTATGGGCTAGTATCATTCTGAAAATAAAACAAAAATATCCCAAGAAAAAAGTTACAGATTATGTATGCAATGAATTGAGACTAGAAAATTTTTTTCTTCAACCTGATAAAGGGCACCCATGAAAAATCCACAACCACATCACAGATAATAGTGAAAGCCTGCAAGCTTTCTTCCCTAAGACCAGCAGGAGGACTCTCTCACCATCTCTAGTCAATGCTGCGCTTGAGGTTCTAAACAGTACAACTAGGCAAGGAAAAAAAGACATCCATATTAGAAAGAAAGAAATAAAATGATTTCTGTTCACATATGACATGATATGCTGCATAACAAAATCATAAGGAATCCACTAAACATCTATTAAAAAAGTAATTCAGTAAGTTTTCAGGATACAAAGTCCGCAGAAAAAGGCAGATGTGTTTCTACACACCAGCAATGAACACTACAAAAATGGAAGTTAGTAATATAGTTCCATTGTAACCTCTAAAGAATAAAATATATAGGATATCGTTAACAAAAGAAGTGTAGGAGTTGTACACTGAAATCTATAAAGCATCACCGAAAGAAATTAAAGAAGACACAAACAAAAGACATTCCATGTTTAAGAACGAAAAGATGCAATATGATTAACATTACAATGTTCCCCAAACTGTTCTATAGATTCAACACATTCCCTATCAAAATCCCACCTAACTTCTTTGCATAATTTCACAAGGTTCTCCTAAAATTCATATGGAAATGCAAGGACTCAAAAGAGCCAACACGCTCTTGAAAAAGGCAAATATACATGAAGGACACACCTTTCATTTACTACCAAAGTAATCATGATGATGTGATTCTGGTATAATGAAAGACACAAAGATCAAAGGAATAGAATTGAAAGTTCAGAAATAAGTCTGAACATTAAGGCCAACTGATTTCAACAAGAGCGCCAGAATAATTCAATGAATACTGAATACATAAAGAATTCCTGACCCCCAACAATAAAAATACAAGTGAAATAAGTCAAAAAACTGGCACATTATTTAAACAGACATTTCTCCAAGGAAGATGCCAAAATGATCAATATGTGCCTGAAATGATGCTCAACATCATTTGGCATCAGCAAGGCCATATGAGACCAGAGACAGACAGTAACAACTGCTGGGCAGGATGTAGAAAACCAGAAATGGGGGTCCTGCAACATTGGTGGGAATGGAAAATGAGTCAGTGACTTTGGAAAACAGTTTGACAATTCCTCTAAAAGTCTACCACGGAGTTACCATGTGACTCAGCAATTCTACTCCAAGGTTGTGCCCGAGATAATTAAAAACACATCCACACACACACAAAAAAAATTGCATATAAATGTCTATATCAGCATTATTCACAAGAGACAAAATGTAGGAGAAAACTCCTATGTCCATAAAATAATGAATAACCAAGCAAAGTATAATATCTCCATATGATAGAATATCATTCAGCCACAAAAAGAATGAAATATTTATAAATGCTACAACATGGATGAATCTTGAAAACATTCTTCTAAGTGAAAGATGTCAGACAGAAAACACCTTATATTGCATGATTTCATTTACATATAATGTCCACTACAGGCAAATCCAGATAGAAAGCAGACTTGTGGTTTTCAAGCACTGGGGAGGGAGTAAAAACGAAGTAATAGGGACTGATAAAGGGGAAAGGATTTTTTTAATAATGACACAAATTTTTTGCATGTTTGCACAACTTTGAAAATATAATAAATGTCCCTGGATTGTACACATTTGAAAAGGTGTGCTTTGGATACAGAAGTAATATCTAAGTAAGACTATGGGGAGGAACGGATAATTGGTTAATAAGATAAATAGTCATTTATTTTGTTGAAAGAATTGTGTTTTATAATGGTAACAGGGACATGAAGATGATGATGGTGGTGATGAGTGACGATATGATGATAGCTAAGTTTAGAGAACTTTTACCAAAATCCTACACAGCAGACACTACTTTTATCCCCCATATTCCGAGGAAGAACATTAAGCCATAAGCAGGCAAGGAAACATGCTAGAAGTTACCTGGCTAAGAAAAAAATAGCAACGTAGGGTTCCATCAAAGGCCTTTAGCTGCTCTGCTGCGAGCAGTAATAACGTCCTTACTCTTGAGACCCCAATTTGCTGGTATAAAAAGACAAGTAGACACATAACAGCCATTAAGTAAAAGAAGTTTGCAATGAAGAAGCTATATGGCAAGTCCTTCAGTAAAAGAGAAGGCAACAGAAAGGAATACTGCTCCCCAGGCTGAAATGCCAAGGCTACTTCTTACCGGTACCTAGAGGAACCAAAGATCTGCCAAAGGTTTTCAGATTTCCTTTTGGCATGTTCTCCATGCCTACTGCCCTAACACACGCATACACACACACGCACACACACGCACGCACACACACACAGAGCATAGGCAGTTTAGATATTGGTTAATCTTATAAGCATGTAACTAGTCACCCCGCATATTCTCAGGGAAATCGGCTACTTACTCAGATTAGTTTAAAGGCCAGGCTTCTGCATTTCATAGACAAAACTTGGAGGTACAGAAGTCTAGTTCCTGAAAACCGAACTTTTCAAGTTCTTGTTGGAAAAGAGTCTACCTAAACTCATTTTGACACGCAACTATCATCAGGTAACACAATGTATTACCAGCCCTACCCCAAACCAAATGGACATAAACGACAGTTGACAGCATCAGAGGATCCATGTTAAGAATCTACAGAGGCAGAAAACACAGTCCCAAACAGCGAAAGGAGAACGTCACATTTGGATAATGATTTTTCTGATTAAATTTGCTGCAGACAGACAGAGGACTGGATTAGATGAGCAGGGAGTTTATAGAGCTGTATTAACAACTAGAAAGAAATTGAAGCTACAAACGTCACTTCGGAGAGAGGAAGCAGGACATATCTGTCGTCTTTTAATAGATTAATTAGGGAAAACCAAACAGCATGTTCAGAAAGTTTATGGGATTGGCAAATAATGTTTTGGTCAGGTCATTATAAACCATTATGATGGTGATTTATAGCCATGACAATTGTCTAGACAAGAGAATGAAGACATTACTGGTGCCAATTTTAATTTAAACAAAGCTAACCGCATCATCTTCAGTTAAGCATCCCGGTCTTGTGGCCTCCAGGCACTGGCTGCAGAAGTGAATCTCATTCTCTGCTTTTCCCAGAATAGCTAACAGGAGCGGGCAAGGGTAGGAGAAAGAAATGAGTCCATTGTAAAGAAATTTGGTTTCAAGCATAAATATTCAGGAAAGAAAAAAGATGCTTCCTGCAGAGAAGTGTTCTCTCGGGAGGGGCGCGGGCAGGGGGGCGGGGGTCACACAGGCGGGCTGGGGGCGGGGGAGGGGTGTGATGACATCCCAGAAACAGCCTCTGGGCAAGGACATAAGGATTTGTGCTATCAAAGGAGTCCACAGCAGAGCACTGTTTCACCTGCCCTGACGACCTCACCTTGAAGCAAGGCGGACGCTAGTGGTCTCCACAAAGAGGAGAGGAAACAGAAGAGAAAGACCCATTTCTCTGAGTGCATTTCCTTGGGACCCAGTCGTGGACCCCTCCTTGTGAAGACCACGCACTTATCTGCATTTGAGAGTGACCTCGAGTAATTTTCCTTTTGAGGTTTTTTTACACTCTAAGCCCTCTCCTCTGTCCCTCCAGAGTGAACATCAAGTCCAAGTTAGAGATAGAATCGCCCCAAGGGTTCATTATCCAGACCCCCAGCCCCACCCCTCCACCAGCACCAAGAGCAATGATGGAGACTCGGGGGTGCCATGGGGGGGCCTCCTGGCTTGGAAAGAGCAGGTGTGGGGGGGGGTCTGCCTTTTCCAAAACCCTTGGCCACGCCACTGCTCTTCCGGCCTCAGTGTCTTTGTAAAAGAGGAAGGGAACATCACCCCTTTAAATTCTCTGACTTCAGATGCCTCCTCTCAGAAATAAATTCCTCACTTCCTTTAAAATAAATAATATATGAATATATATATTTACTCTTTATCTATAAATGTATCTTATAAATAATACACTAATATATGCATGTTATATATAACAAATTAAATGATGTCAGTCTGTCCCATCACACACACACACACAGAGCATAGCACAGATGTTGATATAGATAAATATACAGAAAACATAATTATCTTAAGTGTGCTTTCAGTCGCTCTGAGATCATTTGGGGTCAGAATAAAAGTGTTTCAAGTTTCTTAGATGGTAAAGACAGAGGAGTCTCCTGGCACACAGCAGCCACGCCCGACTCAGGGCCGTGTTCTCAGCAGCTCTACGTGCAGAGGAGCTAACACTGGAGCAGGCAGCGCAGAAATGCCCACGGATGTCGCGGTGACTTACACCAAGCTTCTCCCATCCAGCCATAGTCCTCTGCATTTGCATCCTCACTTCCAGCTTTCTCCTCCCCTCCAAACCCCTGACTCAGCCTTGTCCTCTGATGCCCAAACTCCTTTCCAACAAGGTTCCCTGGGTCTCGTCCATTTATTTAAAGTCGACAGTGGAGGCTGTTCAAGCCACCGGCCTAAACGTCGGCGCCAAGAACGGCCAAGTTTCCGTGTGAGACAAGCGTCAACGGAGTGAACACAAGCTCTGGAGCCTAAGGGTCCCTCATCCCAGCAGGAGAGAAAGCGTATGGTATGTGAGGTGCCTTCCAGGCAGATGATTCTAGGACGCATCAGTCCACACGCACGCCCAGAGAGGATGGCCGGCCGCCGTTAGTGATTCCAGTGTGGCTATTCCAAGCAGGTGGGCTTCTCAGCTTCCACCCACGGTGTAGTCTATTGGCAGCTGCTTGCTCTCAAATTGCTTGTAGAAGCCTGAAGTGCAAACCGTCGCCAGGCCATTCACAGTGAATGGGAGCAGAGCCGACTTCTGAGTGGGGCTGTGGGGGGTGGGCATTTCCATTCCTCCCGTGAAGTCCAGAGACGTGTCTGCCCTGCCGACAAATCCCTGTCCTCGTAGACTCTTTAAATATTGCCCCTGGAATTGACTGTCATTTAAATACTGAGAGGAAAATCTGCCAGAGTGATTGGACCACTTCAATGCTTTAAAGAATCATTAAAATCCTGGCCCTGAGGGGAAGAGTGGAGCCTCCCCATCCTTATTTGATGTCTTCCTCAAGCCACAGACTTGGCAGACACCCTGGTGTCCGATAGGCTGCAACTTTCAAGCTCACTGAGGAAATGGGAAGTTCATTGTCTTCACTCTTGGCCAAATTCTAGATCTGCGTGCACCCACGAAGACACATGCTGACCTTGGGTGTCTAAATGCTCAAGGGCAAAGGTCTCGAGGACACGAGAGACTCACTCAGGAACATGAAACACTATCACGCAGAGATTCTCTGTGTTATTATCTTTGTCATGAGTCATGGTTACTGCATCATGGTAGAAACTGTCCATCCACGTTAAAAGAATTTTTTGCCCACAGAGAAAGCAGGTTATCGGTTGCTGATTAAAGAAAATAATGTAGTAACTTGGTTTACAGAACGCTGTTCCTCCAAGGAATTAAAACACTCAAACTACATTCTATATTAATCTCATCTCCTACAATTTTACCTTTAACAGCCATTACAAATACGTTCAGTCAATGGGTGTTTTCTAAGTGCTAGGTGCTGGGTTCAGGTGTGTCCTTTATTTTCCTTCCAAAGACCCCTGTGAGTGAGGCAGGAATGAGTATGACCTGAAGACAAACAACTCCCCCTGACAAAGCTCCTGAGCAGACCTTAACATTAGACTAGCTGACAGATGACTAAATCTTTCAGAAGCGTCAGTATTACCCAGTCTTCTGTTTTCTCACTGTTCCCGTTCCCATCTCCTGCCTGAGAGGGTAAAAGTCCTGCAACTCGCCTCTGTGACTCTGTGCTACCGTCAATTTCCTAAACTGGGGGTAGCATCCTGCACAGTTACATTCACTCATGTGATCCCATCCTTCAGAAAAAATCCTGACTCACCCGCCTCTAGGTGCAGACCCCAAATACTGAACCAACAGATCTTACAATTTCCATTTTAAAACACTACATTTTTCTTCTTTCCCAACGTATCATATTTCAAATTTGATGTGGCATTAGCTTCCTGTCTGAGGTCCCCTTTTCTTGTCTATTGTTCCAGGGTCTCCTCCAGACCCACTTTCTCCAAGCAAGCCTTCCACATTATTTCCCAGTTAGATTTCCCTTGGGAACTCCCCTCACACCAGTTTACTAGTCTTTGTGCTTCAATACAAAGACTGGAGTTTAGAATCCAGGATAGATACTGAAATTCTCGTTTTATTTGCAATCTGACTTAATCTCATGCAACCTCAGGGCTTTCAATGATGAGTCTGAATAGTGACTCTCTGCTTCATTGCAAGAATTAAGTGAAATTATAAATACACAAATATGTATGTGCATATACACAAATATATATGTTGACACGATACACCTTTATATGTATATATCATTTAATCCATACACAATATTTATATGTACATTTGCATATATATTTATAATTTTGTACACACAAATACATTAAATAGCTTTGGAAACTGAAAAATGCTCTAAAGCGGGCACAACATCATCACTGTGGGAGACTCAACTGTATATATACATATATCTTGCTTGGACTTCTCAGGGTAAAAACCTTTTTCCCTGATATCCTTCCTTGGTTTTAGCAGAGTTCTATGTATAATAAAGAATGTCCAGCAGAAAAGGAATTAGAATTTTTCCAAGATCCCTAGGGGAAAAAAATGATCATTCCCGAATTAGACATTTAGAAAATGTGAAGGCTGGAGAGACACATTAGTGACCAGCCACTCCGTCCTTGGTAAAAGCAGGTCTCCTCGTTTTCGTCTGAGATTTGTTTCAAGCAGGCTGCTTTGTCAGCGTTTTTCCTGATGAATCGAACCTCCTCTGACTAAGACATTCAGAAAACACTACTGTGGAGAACGCCACGTGGGCAGTGTCAGCGACATCTGGAGCATGTCACTGCAGTCCAAACAACCGTGACAACTTGAAGACGTGGGCAGACACACACAACAGCACCGAAAAGACCACACATTAAAAAAAAAAAAAAAGAAGAGAAAGACTAACATCTTCTTTATCAAGCGCCTCCTCAGAAAAGTTAAAAATGTGAACACTGAAATTTAATATCCAGTAGATAACCTTTCCATGCTAGTAAATATTAGTTAGGAATCTTTGAATCCATCTCTAATTTAAGATGACCTAACCCGACAAGCATAGAGAACATGGAAAGGTTTGAAAGAGAGTAATAAACACACCTAACGAATTAGTAAACTTTCGATAAACACAGATATCTCTGAGGAAAAGAAGACACTATGCAAATAATAATAATAATAATAATAATAATAGGAAGGAAGGAAGAGAGAGAAAGGGAGGGAGGAAGGAAGGAAGAAGGAAGGGAAAACAACCACCATTTTTTTCACATCTCTCCAAAAGATTTACAAATTCCTTAAGAATGGGGATTGACTGAAAACTCCTTTGTCCTTAACAGTGACAATCTTCCCAAGGCAGATGATGACATGTCATTTGAGCACATGCATCTGATTCCTCAGCAAGAGTTTAGAGGATGCTAATATTTGGATGGTCCAGAGGCTCACGCTGAGTGACTCAGTGTGGTTGTAAGGACCAGTGGAGAAGGTGGGTGAGAATCTGAAAAAATGTAAGCTGACACCGTTTGATCTTGCAGGTGAAGTGAATGCTAGGGACAAATATTAGGGGACAGGTAAGGACTGAAAATCAGAGCAGCACGTCCTGAGGTTTGTTGCTGATGCCACCTATAAGCCAGCGCACCAGGAAATCCACCCCAGTCCCCATAAGGCTCACTGGGTCCAAGAGCCTTAATGCGCAGATTTTGACTAGCAGCGATGCAGAGGTTGACACCACCTGTCATTTGTTTGCAAGGAAAGGAAGTGTCACTAGCCAGTGATACTTTATGTGGGTTCTGAGAAGAGGGGGAGGACGGGTGCCAGCCTGAGGGCAGAGGAGGAATCGGGAGACTCCCTGAATCACCACTAGCCTGTTGGTAGTATTAAGTGGAAAGCATTCCATATGTCAGACAATGCTGTGCTTTATCGGGAAAAATCCTTGTTAGTTGCTTCCCAGAACTGAACTTTAGCATCCTAGCAGAATGGCTCTCGCTGACTCTACACGCTTCCTAGTGAGGGCCAACTCGTCTTAGAACAGGTCTGACCCCGGTGTTTTAAAGAGGTAGCTTTTTATTTTTTCACTTTGAATCCAGACCTTCAGAACCTTTGCAGAGAAGCAGTATCCTTAAGCAGCCTACAGTTTGGTAAAATTTCCATGTCAGCTCATGACAGATTCTGACTACCAGTAACTAAGGGCGTGGGGTCAGAATGCTGCAGCGCTGATCTTTTTTTTTGCAGGCTTTGTCCAGTTATCTCAGAGGTGAAGACTGGAAAGGAGTCTCAGGGTCTCTTTATCAGTGCTCTGAGGACACGAAAATCCCTTCATTCTTGGTACCTATAGCCAATGACTGGCTAAGGATGTACCGATGTGCATCTAAGGCTGAGCTAGAAAAGACCGACGTCCCTTTTCCAGCCGGGTGATGAAGAGTCCTGACCCAAATAATCTGAAGCACAGAGCCAAGTCCCCTGAGCTGGCCACCATATCAAGAACGTTTTCCTTTGTATATTTAGTTCTGAATTACATTTTGGTTAAGCACATACTGTGATAAACCAGTTTGTATTTCCCATGTTCCCAACTACTGACGAAGTGAGGCAGCCCCCACAAGGGCTGGGTGGTAGTGAAAAAGTGCGATTTGCTTTTCCAAATATCTGTTTACAAATTTAAACACTGATGACCACATGGACACAATTCTTATATAATTCTCATGACGAAAAATAAAATCCTGAGTAACTCTGTGACGATGCAGAAGCAACACAGTCTTTATTTCTGGAGAAAGGCCCTGGTGGCTTTGCCTCATACACTCGACATACAGGCGACAACCGAGTCACAGGCATCTACTCCCTGTGGAAGCAAATACCACAACTTACTCATTTTAATAAAGAATGAAGCCGGTGAGAGAACATTAGTGGAATCAAATCACACTTAAAATATCTGAAGTCTAGCAGTCTCAAATCTGGCTTGCATTAGAAACAAAATTCTATTAAAATTGTTCATGGTAATTATTCTTTAAACAGTTCATGCTCTCACTTTGCTTTTAAGTGTACCTCCTGGGGTCCCGTTTCTTCTTGAGGTTGCCAATCCCTCTTCTTATTTCTCCCAGGTAACCCGAGTTTGGACACCGTTTCCACGAGGGCAGAGTTCCATCTGCCCCTCCCCAATAAAGGCTGCCGCTGCCATTGGAAACAACCGCTAATTAACTGCTTAATTGTTACCTACAATGACTTTACACTTAATTAGATCAGTGCATTCTGCCAGGATAACTAGTTTAACTCTGTTCAGTGAAAAAGACGATTGGTCAGACACTATAAACGGGGGTCTTGCAGAATGTGGGTTTCTATGGTGTGCGCCAATCAAACGTCTCAATCACAAGTGGGCAAACCGAGTGCCTGGCAGCAACAACCCCAAGTGTGCTCTGACTCAGCTTTTACATTCAGGCAGGTTCCTCAGAACTCAAGCACGGTCAGAGGCAGTATAACACTGGGGCTTAGTCAGCTCTCTGACCTCCAGCTCACTCAGCCGAGCTTGTCACACTACCTCCAGGCTGTCCCAAATCCAATGTTTGTGTTGGTTTTTTCTTAGCCCACTTGCTTCCATTTTCTCAGGTGGCACGCACCCCCTTCACCGCCTCCCGCCCTCCTCCACCCCCATCTCAGAGATCTCAGTTAAGACTTGGGCTGGCTGGCTGCAACACGCTCCCCGGCTCCTTCCAGGGTGACCGCCACCCTGCAGTCTCCCTGCAGTGTCAGGAAAGCAGGCAGGAACACAGGAATCAGGGTCAAGCCAGCAGGGCGGGACACCAGCCACCTGGCTGGCCCTGACTCAAGGATTGTTATTCAGCAGGGGTCAGGGAGGCTTTATAATAAAACTTGGGGCAGGAAGGGGACTAGCATATCGTTAGCATCACAAAGTCAAACGTTGCATCACAAGGTGGACCATTAAAGTCATGTTAACCAGAGACAATAAAGTGAGTAAGACAGGAGTGACAGACAGAGAAAGCCTGTCTACGTGCACTGTAGGATGATTTTGAACGTTGGCAGCGGGGTGGGGGGAATGGATGGAAATCAGGTCGGAAGGATTCATCCCTCTGCATACTCTCAACTCCTAAGCAATTGCGAAAAGAGGAACTAAAAAAGGCTTTTTGCCTCCTGCTCTGGAACTGGCCGACTCAGAGAGGAGAAGGGCTTGGGCTGTGTCAATGGCGGTGCTCCTGAGACGCATTGCCTGAGCTCTAGGGGTCTTCGTTCTTCCATCTACAAAGTGGGCGTTATTTCTGCTACCGACTTTGGTGTAAGCACTCGCTCACTCCTTGGAAGCCATAAGAATTATCACCTTGCAAGACCAAGACCATCCCCTCTCAGACTTTTCTTCCCCCGAAAGCAGCTAAAGAATCTACCTGTGGCTGCTGCAAGGGTCACAGCACCAACTCATCTAGGTGTTGGGATGGAAACGAAGTATTAGTAAAACTTCAAAAACATACAGATAGGCTCCTACAGGCATAACTAGAAGCTGTTTACTTTTTCAAAGAGGATATTGCCAGACAAAAAGAATGAATATTTGTTGTCATTTAAGACAGTGGGGAAGAAATATTTGGGGCACTGAGTCATCGTAAATCACACCACCGTCTACCTACATGTCAGTAACTCATGACAAGCTGTATTTGATAAAACGTTCAGAAACAAATCTTCCCCTCCAACACCTCAGTTTTCACATTTTCTCAACTCAGTGTGAAGACTTCTAAGAAACCCTCTTCTGCTACCAAAACCCTAAATGCAGGCAAATAGTTGGAAACCAGTCATCCAAGAGACCTAGATTTAAAAATATGCAAACTGACCTCTTTCCATATACTAACACAATTTTAAGGTAGGGCGGGGCTCAAATTACATTAGTAAACTTTTTCAAAAACAGAGCAGATTTAAGATCCCTGAAAAGCATATATGCTAGGAAAAACACGGGAATGTTAACAATTTGAAACATTTTTTCTAAAGAAAAAAAATCTGGTTTTATAAAAATTAGATCATGTTCATGGACGTAGAAGTTCTCTCAAATGTAATAGCCATAATGAATGTTTTAAAGGTGACAATGATAGTATCTAAGAGTCTCAAGAGCATCTGACAATTAATGATAGTATCTAAGATTCTCAAGAGCATCTGTGCAGAATGAATACTTGAAAGCACCTAGTCCAAACCTCACATTTTTATAAATACAATAAAGGAGAAAAGGACCAGCTCATAATCACAAGCCAACCAGTGACTGTCCTCTCCCGGCGATGAAGGAAGCTGATTCTTTCATGGGCAGGACTCCCCACCAAACTGCACTCACTCAGAAAAAGTATGGCTTGTAGAGCTAATTTATTTTTTCCCCTTTGGTGAGATTGTGCCTTTGGTTCGTAGAGAAGAAAATTGTGTTTTCCTATTGTTTTCTCTAGGGATTTTCACTTCCCTAAAACTTCAGTTTCCAAGCTAAATCCCAAGTGACCCAGCATGTGAAGTAGGCAGGAGAAATCCCTCCTCATCCCACAAAGTCAACACACAGCCATTAGAGGTGGCATGGCTGGGAATTCCTGGGGAAAGACAGACCCTCCCCAGTCGTCCATTGGCTGTCCCGGCCCACGTGACGTGCAATCAGAACCAATGGTGACCAGCACTGTGAGAGCCTGCGTCCCTCACTTAAAAATAGTGTTGGCGTTGTTTGTGTAGCTATTTTCTCTTCGAATCGTCATGGCCCTGGAGTCAGAACTCTGACATCATTCTTCAATAAAACTGTAATTAAAGCTTTTAAAAATAACCATATATTAGTAGATCACACACGCCTATCAGTTTATCTTGTGAATATCATAAATATCATGCACACAGCAGATGGAAATGGCATAAACAGCAAAATTCTGCATTATTCATGAACCAGACTTGGCTTTTCCCTAGGCTCCCTGCTTCGGAGGAGTATCCGTACTACGTGTAGATTTTCCCTCTAAGAAACCAAATCGTTAACAGCGACCTAGTTTTTATTGGAGCATTTCAAATCTGAGGATTATTATATTAAAACTGGGAGAATATTGCACCCTGGAGTTTATGCTCCATCCCCTACCAGACTGAAAACAGATCATCCAAAAGCCAGAACTAAAGTCATTTTGGCTTCTTAGGAAAAATTCAAGAATAGCTGTCAAGGGTGGGTGATATTTTCCGTAGCTATGCTGTGCTTGAACATAGATGGTATATACCACAAACCCCCACCACCAAAGAAAACACCAAAAATAACCGCAATAATTAAAATCATCCTACTGAATCATTGTACTCAACATGGAGTGATGTTTTTTGTACTCCCTTCAACAGAATCGTATTCTGAAAGTGCAGCTTACTGGCTGAGGGGTGTCCTGGGAAGAGATCAGGGGATGGACCAGCGTGTGGGACTTCAGAGGAACCTGCAGGAATAGGAAGGAAGGCAGAACTGGGCAGAAGGAGCAGTGAGTCCTCAAAGGAGTCATTATTCCCCGGGAGCTCTGGAGCTGGGAGGCCCCTGCAGACGCCACCCGGCTGAAGACAGGCTCTGGACTTAACTCCGGCCAGGCCTTTCCTGGTGCTGAGGGCCATCCCCAAGGAGGGGTAGGGCTGTGAATCATCAGTGTCCCAAGTTCCCAGCTCCTGGAGCTGTTTCCTCTGCTCCAAGCGGGCATCTAGAAGGAGAAGTGCAGGATGCCTACAGAGAGGACTTTTCACTGCAATGAGCAGTGCTGAATCAGATTTCAAAGGAGAGCTTTCTGAATTCAAACTGGCTTTTTGTTTGCCTTTTTAAAAGAAAGGTGTAGGCAGGAATCCATGCGAATAGGCAGACAGGCAAGAAGAGAGAGAAGAAAGAAGCATTTCATTTATTTTTTTTAATTGTTCACCTTGGTTGTTTCCCCCATTCCTGGGACATGAATCCAGGTCCCTGGGATGTATGTGGACTGTGCTCAGCCAGAGGCAGTAGACCCAACCACTCCTCCACCAGAGCGCACTCAAATTCAAATTTTTTAGAACTCTGATACTTTCAGGGTGTCTAGCCAATGAAAACAAGCATTATTAAATAAGAAGAATGTTTTAAAAATTGGGTAGAAATATAGATCAATCTTTTTTAAATCAACTAATTTATGTGAACAAGTGTTCTTAGCACTTGAAACTATAAAAAATAAAAAATTAAAATAGAATTCTAGCAATAAGCAGTACCCACCCCAGATACTTAGCTAAAGTATCTTTTTCCTGAAGAGTCCTCTCTATTTTATTAGGATATTCATTTTACTGTTTTAGTTTTTATGTGTATTGATCAAATATATAATTATAATCATGTTTTTTGGATCAATGATTCTAATGAGAACCCAATGCAGGAAAAAATATTTTTAAAAGGTATGTAACTATTTTTGTTGCAGAGACATGAAAGGGCCATCAATAAAAGCCAGGGTTCAAGCACAGACAGGTCCCTGCAAGTGCTGGTGGGAAGTTAAATGCAAATGTGAGTTTATGGGGGAAAGAAGTGGAGGGAAATTTCCATCTGTTAAGGAAACGCTTGTTGAGGTCGTTTTTTTATAATGTGAAATATAATTAGGAAATCAATTTCCAGATATGATCAAGCACTCTTAAAAGAGAACTGTGATGCTTTATATTTTTTAATGAATATATTGAAAATGCATTAAAATGACATACTTTGCAACTCTGGTATTTAAACTCTTGAGCATGCATTTTGGACTTCATTGTAAAATGTGCCCGGGACAAACACTTTCGGAGCTTCTTTGTGAGCGTTATAAAAGGAAGAGGGTTTCAAGTGGTTGTTCAGTCCTTCCCAACCCTTCACAACACATAATTATATACTGTGTTTCCCCACTGACCTGAAACTACTGCCTATGCAGCACTTCAGGCCTATCAACAGAAACGTATTTAATTAGTTGTCAAGGAGGCGTTTTAAGAACCCTACTCAGCACTATGGGACGCAAAAGCAGATGGAATTCCAAAGGCTCCAGGACAGGTTGTCACTAGAAGATGATGGCTTTCCCAGGGAGAAACAGCCACTGATGGAAATTGAGAAGGCAACCAGGTGACCGCCATCCATCTCACCACTGGGGGCAGCCCACCTGCCCTCAACCCCAGACACCACTTCCCAGAGTTATCAGCCAGTTCTTGACCTAGGAGGTGGTCAGCCTCCTGGAACAGAGGCTAGACCCCTGAGGAATCTGAATAAATACTACCTCTCACAAGGATCTGATCTTCTTTATTTCTTTCTCTCCTTTCTCTCTTTCTTTTCTCCTTCTAGTTCTGTCTCCTCTTCCTCCTTCCTCTCATCCGTACCTTGTCTCTTTCCCACTTTCTCTCTTCTCTCCCTTGCTCCCTCTCTTTAAAGAGCCCTGTCTCAGTAACAAAAAAAGTATGATTATAATGCAAAAATAAGCAACAGGAGAATCATTCATTATTTTGTCAACAGGAGAGACAGATTGGCCAGAACAGCTTTAGGACAAGAAAGGGTAAATGAACAACACATTCTGATAAGTGTCTTAGACCCTGAAATCTCCCTATTCCTCAAGCAGATACCTCATTACATATAAACACCATACCTGTGGTTCATACCCAGCCTTATCTAACAAAACATTTTAAAGAATGCCTTGTCTTTTTGACCACCTTGGTTCCTCTCATTCTAATTAGATTTACAGGTTAATACGATTCCTTAAAATTATTTTTCTAAGATTATTTTAGTATCTGCCATTTTAGTCTGCAACTAATCACATCTTGGGTTTGATTACTTCCAAAATTTTTGGAAGAACTAGAAAAAAACAAAAATCCACAACACAGACGAATTTGCCCTCCTTCATAACTCTGACCCACTGGGCGCATGCAGCAAACCCAGGCCGGCTGAGGGGTGGGGGTTTGGGGGGGTGGGGGGCGGGCACCTGGCCAGCCCAGAGGAAACATGGTTGGCAAACCTACTTTAAAGTCTGATTCTGTTCAATAACTTTTCAGCGAGATGCAATTTATCTTTTAAACTCGACTTTCAAAGGAGCCGGAGATCTGTGAAGTTACCCAGGGCTCTTTTCAAACCCCAGAACCATGATCAGATGGGGCCAAGAAGAATCTCTGGGAGCCACAGGCGTGCAATGAGACTAATTTTTCACAGAAAGGACTTCAGTTTTGAGGCTGACCTTTGTTATTAGTTTCACTTTTATTAAGCTGGAAAATGGGTGCTATTTCCCATGTCAATTCCAAACTCCTATTCTGTTCAGTCAAGCTCTGATTCTGCTCTAGTTCTCTCAGGGGCACTCGATGCTTCTGAGAGCTTGGGGGTCTCCTTCATTGACCAGTGTGTTCTGAGCAGTACCAGGGGCTGAACAGATGGTGCCAACAGGTCGACCCCAGCGCTTCCATAATGGGCCTTTGTACCTTTTATCCCCTGCCAGCTCCCACTGACTTTCCTCTCTGCTATTTCTGGCCTCCTCCAAAGCTTGCTTTGTTTATTTAATATGACATATTTTCCCTAAACTACCCATGTAGGTCAAACTGTTTCCAGGCCCAGGAGCAGGGGGAGAGACCGTCAGCATCACACACTCAGCGTCCACGCTTAAAAGCTCTGCAATGACCGGGCCCAGCAGCCCAGAGCCTGGGTCCCCTCTCAGGGCTGGCCCTGTGCTCCCCGGGTCGCACTCCCCCAGAGGAGGGTTATTTCCCATGCCTCTCCCTATGGCCAGACCTCTCAACATCTTGAGGCAATAGGCTGCATCTTCCTTCTCTTTCTCTTGACTCCTTTATTGCTTCAAGGGATGTTGTCCGGGCCCAACTTTAAAAGTAGGCATTGATGAAGAAAACAGGGAATCCTGATTCTGATATTTTCATCCAAGTAGCAAACACTAATTACAAGACTGACCATTCAGGACTATCTTCCTTTGCAAAATGAGCAGGTGCCCTGAAAAATACCGGTATCCGAACACATGTGTGCAGGTGCAGCGAGATGCCAGCACCGCCCGGCAAGTCTGGCAGAAAGTGTTGGTCAGGTAGGAACCTTTATTCAGAACCAGGCAGAATGCCGTGACTAAATCCAAATAAAGCCTGCAGCTCCACTTCCTCCCCTGGTGCAAAACACTCTCAGCTTTCGATGAAATGGACAAAAAAGTCAGCTGAACGCTGCCAGCTGTCAGCTTTTTTTCTTTTCTTTTCTTTTTTTTTACATATTGTGGCAACTGCCACTTTTAAAATTATTCCACACCTTGAGGAAAATAGTGACAAAGATGGAGATTTCTTAGAAAAGACCTAGAAAGCTTAGCAGGTGATTCAAGCTGGCAGCCTGCAATCACACAGTCTGCTTTGCAATTTAAGCCTGAAATGGAGTGCACTGCCCAGGAAATTATGCTATTACCCTTTTCTTGTTAATAAACTGCACAGATATTAATGGGGCTTTACTTCCTGAAAGAATGCTATGTGTTAATAAAGTAATTTACACTGGAGAGGAAAGGAAAGGAAAGAGCTTAGAAACGTGTGCTTAGGAAATAACATCCTTCCTTCTAGAATATTCCTCTCACTTGTGGATCTCAAAGCACTGCACCTTCTGCAGCTAGAGGCAGGACCAAGAACAGGATCAAAGCATCATTTACATTGTCAGGAAGGCAATGTCCATAAGCATATAGGTCAAGTTGATGGTAAGAAGATTCATCAAGTGACTTTAAAGTTCAGAATCTGTTGGTGTAACTGCCACTAAATCAAGGACCAAAGGAGGATATTCTTTGGAAATCCTTCAGTCATGTACATGTGTAATAATTATTGTTGTCAATGTCAATGATAAAAGGAATCAATCAGAAGAGTGACAGAAGAGTAAGAGAGATTCAACAATTCACAGTCATTCCTTAGTCTCCCTCCCCAACAAGCAACTTCAATAGTATCTTCTTCTGCCAACCAAGCTTAGAGAACCCTTCTCTCTTTAAACTCCTGGCACGAGATAAACACATAGGAAGCTGAGTTTCTGTAGATGGTACTAAAGAAGAGTCCATCATTCTTCCCATCTCCTGTCATCAGAAGGCATCTCAAGCTATGGTACCAACAGTCATTGTTCAGAATACTCTGACTTCAGACAGGAGGAATGATTGAGCCTACCTTTCCCCCGAGGGAGCCTGCAGGCGAAACTGTGAGTCATTACTCAGGAGTCAGAACCCACAGACAAGATGTCTGATACGACTGACAAGGTAGGAAAAAAAAGTGTTGAGTTCATAACTACAGAATGCTCTTTAGCCTGGACCTAAGTTTTCCCTTCACTGTCTCAAACTACACCACCGAATTTCTCAATTTGACTTGGTGACACCCAGCGAGATCAATAATACTGCTTCACTGTCTCCTCAAAAAGGTTCTTCCACTCTCCACCTGCTCATTAATTCCTTTCCTTTGCCATTATTTACAATCAAATGGTGAAGTACTGTCATTAGAAAAGTTTGTTATGTTGATTGGAAGACATTTCATTGTCTCCTTTTACTCTTAATCTGAGTATCTGATCCACCATAAAAGATTCAGAAGCTTTAAAAACAAAAAGTTCCTTGGGATGAGCCACGGGGTAGCCCCAAAATGGAGCAAGAGTCTTCTATGAAATTGTGGAGCAAATTGGTCGCCAACTGGAAAGCACAGCAAAAACATTCACTAATTTCATTAAGTCCATCCTTCAGAGTCACCCTCCCTGAATATCATTTCGGTCCCAGTCCTCAGCTATGGAAGTGTGTGACCATCTGGTGTGGTCTCTTCCCATGAAGTTGTTACTTGGATCATTATTGACAATTTATATTTCTAGATCAGAGATTTTCAACTGGGAGTACTTTTGCCCCCTTTGCTCCAGGGACATTGGGCTGCAGCTGGAGACACTTCTGATTGTCACATCTTGGGGAATCCTGGGAGGCCCAAGATGCTGCCAATGTCCTACAATGCAGAAGATGGCCCGCAAACAAGGAATTATCTGCTCCGAATGCCAGCCGTGTCCAAGTTGTTTAATACTCTCTCTTGCCTGCATTGTTCATAAGTGGGGCGGAAAGATTATTTTACTCATCGTCCTCAAGGGTTCCCATGAATCCTGAAAGAACAAGTTACCTATAAATAGAGGACTGGAAGCAGCTCTGCTCTTCTCGTGGGAACTGAGTGTCACCACGCACACGCTCTGATGGAGCGGACTATCACCATTCACTCCTCCAGGAACATTGACAAGCTCACAATTTACCTCTTTTTGGTTCATGTACAAATTATGATGTTCTAAACGTGGGAGACACTGACGGGTAAAGTGCTCCCACGCCTCTGGTCCAACAATGCAACACTGAGGCCAAGGAGTCACTGAGGAGGCGAGAAGAGCCAAGAGGTCAGCCTGCTGTGGCCACTGTGTGCCTCAGCATCCCTTGGGGTCGAGTAGGATGCTAAGACCACACATGTACCCAGCATTCGCTGACTCTATTCCTGCTTTTTGAAAAAAGTCTTTTAAGAAGAATCTGGCATTGATTTTACTTCTTTATTTTTTTCCCTTGTGCTTCTTTAAAATGAAATTTACATGCAACATATGTTTCAGGCAAATTGGCTCAAAACTCAGAAAAGGTAAAAAGAAATCTCCTAGACAGCCAAGGCTCTCCCATAAAAACCCTCTCCTGTCCTCATGCCACACCCAGCCTTTCTAGTGCAGCCATACTTGGTGCCAACATCCAGATTCAACTGCACACATTTCTCCTAGCTATGAGCCCCTGTCCCATGGCCATAGCATATTTCTCATCCACACGGCTGTGAGTGTACATCTAAATAATTTCCATAATTCCAATGACAACATTTTGTCTCCTTCCTGACATAAAGTGTTTCAAAAGCAAACTCTGCTTTTTCCAGCACAGGCTTATACGCCCAGTGCTCAGTGCATGATGACTGATCGTCTTTACTCCTGCGTGGGAAGGGGCTAGGGGTGCCGTGTACACGATGCTGGAGCTACGCTTCCTCTTCTTACAGCACCGCGCTAGTCAGGGCTGAGCTGGAGTTGACACTGTAATGTTCAAGTGCTTGGAGCAGCTGGGGAGACAGAAGTCATGATCCAGACTTGCAAACTGAAGGCACATGCAAGATGAGCTGAGTGGCAGAACATTCACAGAAAGGAATCAGGAGACTCCATGGAGCAGAGGGTCAAGTGGTGGGAGGAGGGGAAACCTTGAAACTTAGTTGAGGTCGCAGGGGAAGAAAAGGGTATCCGCACCCCTTAGAGACTCAGTTCCAAGATGCCCTGACAGCCTCTCAGCACAGAGCGCAGAGTTATAACATGACTCATGCCAGGTTCTTGGATAACTTGGAGGGATAGCAGACGGCATGGAGGAGACACTTAGCATGTTGCTAACAGAGCAGACAGCATCTACCACCTGCTAGCTGGGTGACCTCGGACACCTCAAATGTCTCCAAACATCATTTTCTCATCATTAACATGGGGACCAGCGTGACCTCCTAACAGTGCTGAGGTGACGTGTAAGAGCTGGGCTCACTAGCAAATGCAAAGCAGAGGCCTGTATCAGCGTGTCACCTAGATTTGATGTCCGGCCACAGTGTCAGTGACAGCTGGAGCAACATTGGATTGCAGACATTCTTAATCCGATGTTAACAGAAAACTTCACGGCTAGCCCAAGGAGGAAGACTGCTCTCTGAAGAAGACTTTAAAGCATTCAGTGCACTCACTAAAATTACATGTATGCATATATAATACACACACACATAGATGTATATACGCTGTCAGTTCTGCAGCTTTTCGAGCAGGATGCTTCTGTTCTAAAGGAAGCAGGAATCCTTTACAGAAATTTCCCAGCCTAACCCCTGCCTGACACCACTGTGCAGAATATAGCTCGCTTTATTAGCAGTCCCCAAATTATTTGTATATGCTAAGAAATCCTCACTAAAAATAAGGCAAGCAGGCATTTCAACTCTCAAGAAATAACACTTCTTTTCATCAAGTAAAAGTCTACTCTGTGTATTGAAATTAGAATTAAGTTCCCAGAATAGTGGCAAGTATGAAACTTGGGAAAGGAGCAGTTGGCTTGGAAAAATAAAGAGAATTCACAAGTGCATCAAAAATCACCCCATACACAGCTCTACAGACAAGCAACGTGCACCAGCCCCACGGATGCACGTCCTACAGGCCAAGGGTGACATGTTGGGACAGCCCAGATGCGCTGTCACCTTAGTGGGTGACATACAGACAGAGAGCCACCGTGGAAGCGTTGGAGGCCAGGGGACCAAAGATGGGTCTAGGATCAACCCACCTAGCGACCATCGTGAAGAGCAAGTCAGCACTGCGGAGCAGAAATACAGGCTGATATCAGCACTTTACATGATCACATGATGGAAGGCTCTCCACAGAAGCAGAATCCTGGTCCTGTTTCCGAGAGTCTTCCCTGACTTTCATACGTCCCACTTTTCAGCAGCAGCAGGAGCAGCATTAGGACCCTCATTGCTCCAGCTTTGCTCAACTCTGCAAAAGCAGATGGTGCCCTGAAGATAAGTCCCAGAGTCTCAGCTTGAAGTGAGGTCAGCCACTGAATGCCCCTCTTCTCCTCAAGGCCAGAGCAATGCTGGGGCAAAAAAAAAAAAAAAAAGGACCACAGAGCAGGGGTTTCACCCCTCTGATTGGCTCAGTAAATATGTGACAACTCCAACTCTGACAGCATCAGAAAGGCCACACCTGCTCCGCAGTGCCTGGGGGAGTGTATTCAGGCACATGAAATGAGAATTCGAGGTGAGAGGGTGGCTTTTGGTTTGGAAATGGAAATATATAGATTATCCAGTTGAATTTTTTTTAAAGAGAGGAAGGAAGGAAGGGAGGGAGGAAGGAGGGAGGGAAGAAGGGAAGAAGCATTTATTTGGGTTCACCGGCCCTGGGGTGGGAACTCAGTCCTTTCACTTCACATGGTCCACACACCAGCACCTCAGATGCCTGAGCCCCAAGTGGGAGCCCCCGAGTTGAGTTTCTGGGTAGTGCCAGAAAATATAAAGAGAAGGAAATATTATATATTAAGTCACTTCGAGATCACATGTATTTAAAAGGCATCACATTAAGTTAGAGTGCTGCTTACTCCCACTCTCTGCAGCTTCATCTTTCTCTAAACACACAGCACCCACAAGCTCCTCTCCCTCCATCCAAATGACCACCTTGTGTGCTTCTTACCACACTTTATGTTCGTGCACAATAATAAACTGACAGCTGCATGGAAGTGGGTCTGCACATGAGTTTGTCGTCTTTGCTAGACACTGATGTAGAAATATAAAGAAGAGAGCGACCTATCCAGAATTGCCAGGAAGTTAGATCTACTTTTACGGATGGTATTTGCCAAAACACACTTCAGGAGGCCGGACATGTCACTATACTGTGACCTCCTCCACTGCGCACAGAACGAAAGCTTTCCATCCTGCTTTGTTCGAAGGCAAAGCAGGTGTAATAAACCTGTTTTACGAAAGCATATGCGGGCTGCTGCACGTTGGCGCTAGAAGCACTGGGCACGATGTCTGTGGCCAGCACTGTTCACTTCGGCGTTTCCCCACCAAGCTCGGGACGTGGACATCCACGTCCAGGGAACCGGGGGCAGGCGACACCCACATCCATGGAACTTGGGGCGCAGTGCCAGAGCGTGCGTGCCAGCCCCGTGAGTGACCCTTGAGCAAAGCAGGCCCGAGGAACACCTGAGGCTGGTGTCTGCACTGCCCTCTTCAGCCATACCCTGTGGGATAAATCGCTTTCTCTCCCTGACAGTTCCCGGCCCTCCAAGTAAGGGGATGCATCCCAGGGGGTTAGGGCAACAGCTCCCCAGAAGACAGTCTGAGGGCCACTGCAGGTCACGTGCTGGAAGGCGAGCCCTGCACACCCGTCCAGGCTGCGTGATAATTACTGAACGGCATTTTCCCCGCTGCCTTCATGGGATTTTAAGCACTCTGTGTTCTGGAGGCGATTATCATCAGAGGAGACCTAGATTTGGAGAAAAAAAGGTGATTTTTTCAGGAGGAACTATGAAATGCATTAGACATTGCAATCCCCTGAGGAGCCTCAACAAGCAGGAGGTGTGTCAGCTCTGAGCAGTGTGGCTCTTTCAGGGAGTAGAAGCTAAGTGTAACTGTCAGGGCACCAGCTGGACCCCCACCCCCGGCCGGCCAGGGCTCTAAGCACCCAATGCCATGTCCAGGAAACAGCTAGAACTTCTGCCCTTGGGGAGGAGAGAATCTGAGACGGTGCCACATCCATCAGTGAGGGAAAAGAGGACTATCTCGAGACGTGCAGCACCACATCAGCCTTCTAGAACATGAGCTCGAAGCCTGGGGGGACGGGAATTGGGGGTCATGGAGAAAATGTGGCCACATGTCTTCTGAATGAGCAGACAACTGGCAAGGAAGCAGGGTTGAAAGTCATGGCTAAAGTTCACTGCCGATGTAGAATTACCATCTACCAAAAACAAGGGTGAAACTTGAAAGTATTTCATCATCTCCTATCTGGAGTGACCTTCCGGGCTAGACTGCAAGTTTTTTGAAGACAGAAGGGGCAAACTCTTTGTAGCTACATCTTTCTGGTAACTAGAACGCGTTTAGCATCTAACATAGAATCGTTGACTCATTTCCTATCTCCTCACTTAATTTTGTGCACATTGGCATTATTATCACTGATTAGGAGATGATTAGAAGCCAGAAGTGATTTGTCTTTATCTTTAGCTATCATACTTTCTGGTACTCAGTAACGGGTGCAATGATAGAATTTATTATAGATCTCAGAGCTTCCCCACTCCATACCAACCATCTTCAGACACCGACAAGCTCAGTTGACACTGAGCACAGAAGCCAGTAAAATGTCTGCCGGTCACAAGGTAGGTATGTGACAAATAGTTTGAGAAAGTTCTTATCTGCGGCTCCCTGGGTCGCCTTACATCTGTTTACACTGTTACTACACCACATACACTGTATTATGCTTGGTCTTTCACACGTCATTTCCCCCAATTTGGTTGCTAGACTGACTGGCCAGTTCCATTGTATCTTCAGCTCTGCATTTTATTTCCCACGTACAGTGTCTGGGACACACAAGTCAATGCTTGTTCAGCAGTATCAACAGTGGCATGCATGCTGCTGTGCACCCAGTGAGGAAACAGTCATCAGTGGATGCCCTGGCTTAGATGTCTCCAGCATCCTAACCTCTCTGCTTGCTCTAGAGAGGAGTCCTAACTCACAGAGAACTCCCATTTGAGCCAAAATTCCCCTCGTGTCTCCTGCCTGCTGGCTCTCGCTCTCTGAAGACTTAGCTGAGTGGATGCTCTACTGCTCCCACAGGATGTTCTTTGGAAATGTTGGTCAGTCATCCTGTCCCAGTCATGATGGCTCTTCCCCAGGGTAAGTGTCTCGTTTTCTTTGAGCAGTCCTTGTGGTATGTAGTCGACATCAATGACCATCTCGTCATTCTCTTGAAATACTCCTCAAATCAATGGCCTTCTTGAAATAAAATACAGCATCAGAAAGGAAGATCGTCCTCCTAAAGGCACTAAGTACATGCCCAATCCATGAACAAGTCCTCTGTTAACTCAAACCAAAACCCTACCTAGGAGAAATGGAAAAAAAAAAAAAAACAACAACAACAACAAAAAACAAAGAGATTTAAACCATATTTTAAGGGGCTAATTAGAAATCAGCTTCAATAGACAACTTTTGTCATCTATCAGGATGTTATCTGGGTCAATTAAACTATCTGGGAATGACGCTGGCTTTTACTTTGTTTAAACCTCCTTTTCCACAGTTCCAAATATAGATTTTGAATTAGCTAGAGAAAAACCACCCTAGAAAAATGCTAAGCCACACATTCACACCTTTACCACATGTGGGGGTGAGTAGGGGTGACAGGGACAAGCGGAGAACCGCACTACAAGGTGTGGTTCGTGACAGAGCAGGCGACCTCAGTGATCACACACAGAATCAGGCACTGGGCTGAGGACAGAGGGCGATGCAAGGACGACAGCTTGTCAATGAGGAGTGACAGCCGTCGCAGCCCCCAGCAATCCAGAAAGGACCCAGAATTACTCGTGTTTCTATCTTCCTGATCAAACGCATCTTTAGTCCTGTCATGGTTCCACCAGAAGTTCTCTTATTTTGTATTTAAAATACTATTTAATAGGACTAAAATTTTGTTGGGGGAGACTCTTTTCTAAGTTGGATATGAAATCCTACTCTGTTTTCCCTCCTCACCATGGCCTTCATCTCATACAGTCTATGGATTTCAAAAGAAAAAACATTTTCAAGTTATCAGGGTCTTCCCCCATGATGGTAATCTGCTATCATGATGCACTGATAATCTGTTTCAAACTCCATCAACACTTATTCTAAAGGTTGCTTCTGTAGCTCATCAACATAACACAAAATGTTCTACTGTCGGATCCATCACTACAATATTTTTAAATCTTCATTCTGGTGTAAATAGTAGGATCACAGAATGGTGATAAGAACTGGCACTCCACCCTAGCTGTCAGGACAACTAGGTGATTTCCAGCCTCTGAAAGAGCACCTGGATGCTATCCCCTAGCATTTCTTTTCATATATAAACATCTTAAAACTAATAAATTTACTGGTTTGCAAAATGTTATCCAAGTTATTCTCACCCCCTAAGTTTCCCCCATCATTAGAAACAGGAAAAAGAAATCTGGAATCTAGAAAACGGATCTCCAGAAATGCACTCATAGATTAGCATTCAAACAGTTGGGATGAAAGGATGCTCCCTTCTCATATTGACAGACTCTGGGTAACTTAAAAGTAAATTCCAGATTAAATAAAGGCTTTTAGTATTATGGAAATATGATTTCAAAATCACTTCTGTGCTGGCCTCTGCATAGAGGAGCTATTGTTTTAAACTATTTTATTTGCTCTGAGTTCGGGGTTAGAGGAATGCTGGTGTTTCCCTGCATCATTAAATGATACCCATTGTTGCTATGGTGAATGAGCAGATCCATTTGTCATTTCCTCAGAGTGTCCAAGGACAAAGAGAGGGCAACAGTCTCAGGGTCCTGCCCTACTGAAATCGAGACAAAAACAATAATTTTTACAAGTACCCAGAATTGCTGCTGAAGGCAATATTTCTACATGGTGACTTGTTAGGTATATCACATAGATTTTTAAAGGTTAGGTATTTTAAAGCATCTTCACAACCCTGGGTCTGACCAAGCTGTACTATGTACCATATTTCCATGAAATAAAAAATATTACACAACTACTCAACTATTAGCTATCATTTTAGTCCTTTGTGTAAATAATCTTAACCATCCGTAAAAGGGTCCTCTTAATGGGAACCGAGGAGAGAAGATGTCTGAGCCACCTGGTTCCAACTTTTTTTTTTTTTTATCTAAATAAAGTCTACATTATTGCACGACCATCCAAGACCTGCCACCTTCCCCTGTTCCCTCCACCACGTCACCCACTCCCTCTGGGCTCCCTCCAGTCTGCCCTTCCAGGGACACCACACATCCCTACTTTATAGAATTCTGCTTTTTCTATTTCTTAGCTTGCAATGGCCTAGTCTATCCATCTATAAGGGGCTCTCCCCCCATTTATTTCTCAGTGCATTGCTCCAATGTCTAGCTTTTACTAAATGCCTCCTCTGGCCAAAATTAATCATGCAGGTTTGGGGTATGGCTACTTATTGTATTTGTTTATACTGTCTTTCTCCACTAACTTGCAATGTCTTTTAGGACAGCATTAATATCTTGTATGAATTTGTCTCTCATCCAGCCACCGTAAGATCTATGACAAGTCTGATATGTAGTAGATATTCATGTCCAGCAAGGACAGTTATGCATTCACACCATCCCGATTACCTGCCTACATGACAAAATTGTATCACCTGTCAATTATATACCCACTTATAATTTGAGTTTTACTACTCCTTATCGACTTGTAAAATTATTGTATTTATACTCAACCTTCACAAAACACCTGCTAGAACCTAGGATAATAGCTAGGGGTATTGTAGGAACATTTAGTGTCAAAAAACCAGAGCCATCCATGGGGGAAATGGAGCCTTAAGACCCTTCCCGCTGTCTTCTCAGTGTGAACAGGTCGTTGGTTCTTTCCTGTCTTGGGTGCCATTCAGTCAAGCACACATGCCATCTGGCGTCTTGTCTGTGAAACTACGGAAAGCACGTGCCTCTGGTTTGCATCAGACACTGCATGCACCACATTTCTGACTCAGAGACACTGGTGGGTTTCTTTACGGGAAACATGCTCCCCAAGGGAAACCTTCCACATGACATCCTGCGTTGCTCGCTGAGAAACAGCCAACTTTTCTGGCTGAGCATTTATGTTGACCGACATTCTCATTCATGTTGACGCACTGGAAAGCGACAACATGGAAACATACATTGTTTGTTGCTTCCTCTTGGCAGTTCTTCCTGTTGGAAAGATTGTTTTTCGCCAAAAGTGAATGATCTCACTACATTTATCCTCAGGTGTGTTGGACAGTTTTACTTCTCTATGAACACAAATGTCTTCTCTAATTGCTGAACGGGAGCTTAACATATCAATACCCACCACCTTGTGGCAGGGGTGCCATTCAGGAAGTGCTGAGAGAGAGGCTCTAAGTCACTCAAAGTCCACTTCCTTTTCCCCTCTGACACTGATGGTGGTTAGACTTACTCAGAGGCTTTCACTGAATGAGTTATGTGGTTAAGGAAAGTTAAGACTAGAATTGCCTAATTAATACTTAATATCTATGTTCCTGGGGTTGAAAATAATTCCTCTCTCTTTCTAAGCCATCTGCTAAGTATTTGGTTAACAGCAGCCAATTTCAGCCCTAAAGTTATTCAGGAAGTTAGCTATCTTAACTTCCAGTTTATAGATAAGAAAACTGAGGCTTAGATCAGTTAAGAAACCTCCCCTGATCACACAGGAAATAGATGCCAGCGCTGGAATTTTTGTCTCAGGTTTTCCTGACACTAAAATTGTGTTCTTCACAGCTCTCTTCTGTCGCCTTCTAAACATAGCACACCTACGTTCTATGCAAGGTGAATATTAAATATAAAACCTCCTCCTCTGTCATTAAGTGTATTTTTAAGAACAGTCTCCAATATATTTGGGGTTGATTTTAGAATGATATTCTTAAGACTCCTGAACTTGAACTTCACTGGCTTTCTTGTCATATCCTTTTATTTTCTACCTTTACTTTTGAGGAAGAAAAAGCCTTGCTCCTTGTCCTTCTATCCAGGCTGGCTCTGTACCCAGTGGCAGTAATGTCCCCAAGCCTAGAAGACACAGGAGCCCCTGCTGCCTGAGGTTCTCAGAAGGTTTAGCTGATTCATGGATGTCCTTTGCTGAAGACAAAAAGGAACTGGCACAAAAACATCAAGTTCTACATACTCATTTCAGTTGGCTCGCACAACCAATAGAGTATTAACAGCTGATGCAGAATTAATAGTGACCTAGCATGATGGTGTGCAGGGTTCCTGCAGGGGATTTCATAATCATCTGAGAACTTCATCCATGACGAGCTTATAATGGCATAGGAATGGAGTGTCCCCATTTCCCAGATGCAGCGTGACTACGAGAGGTGCTGGTACTTCCTGTCCCTGTCCACTTTCCTTCCTCCCACTCCTGTGCCGAGGGTAGGTAACGGGAGGAGCCAATGACTCAGAGTTCTGGTTCATCAGGACATACTGACAGGCACTCACTCTCTGTTTCCCTCCTGTCTCTCCTCTTCTGGATTCTCTTTCTTTATCCAACCTCAGGGCTTCTCACACACCTACTCATGTGGTTGCTAACAGCTGTGAAAGGAGACTTAGATTAAATACACCCAGGGAGTTTTCATTCCCAATTTGCCAGATGAACTTTGAGCTCTGACAGTGGACAGATCAGATGCCAACTGGGGATGAACTGTGTGAGAATGCGATAAATGGCTTTATCACATGAGAAAAATATTTGAGGAGCCTTCAGTTATTCAGTAAGTATCTATCTACCTATGCCAGGCATTGTAATAATCAATGATCAACCAACATGATTGAGATACTACCTTTGTCTCTAGAAAACTCAGGCTAACAGAAAGTAGAAACAAACACAAAAAAAGAGCTACGTAGTAGAGCTCTCACAAAGGTATATTGGGGGCATAAAGGAAAAGTGGATAATTCCCATGGATTCCCAGGTCTCAGTCAGCCCAGTCCCCCTAATGGGGAGTAGGTCCTGGAAGGCTGCATGCAGGAGGTGAGCAAAAGAGATCCAGCAGGTAAAGGGGTGAAGGACACTCAAGAGAGGAGTGTGTGCACACTGCATTCGTATTTCTATTATTGTGCTAGCTGCTCCCACAAGAACGGGTATCAGTTCTTCCTAAGCCTCTTACGTCTCTTTGAAGTGATGAGTGAGCAGATGGAAGCAACTGGCACTTATCTGCAATTCGCCATAATACTTATAGATACCATTGAGAAAAACAGGCCATAATATAACTAAAGCTTATTAACCCATGGAGTGAGAAATGGCTAAAGCAAGATCTTTTAAGTATCTTAAAAATATTCAAATCAGGAGGCACCCTGGTGGCCCAGCGGTCTGGTAACCTGGGAGCAGTCCCACATACATCCCAAGGTCCCTGGTTCAAGACTTGGCAAGGTCCGTGGTTCAAGACTTGGGGCCGTTGGAATAACCAACCAACGTGAACAACTAAATAAAAATAAATTCTTAAAAAAAAACAAAAATCAGGTTGAAGGAAAATTATCCCTGTTCACCTGGTGAAGAAGCTGACTTAAAGGGTTACAATGAGTTAGTTACGCGAGATCTCAGAGGGAGTTAAGTGGTTAGGTTGGAGCCTAAACTTGAATAGCGTGGTTCATACATATTTTTCCACTGAATTATTGCTGTTTTCCTTTTCTTCTGTAATAGCAGATTTTGAAGCAAATTGGTGAATCAAGTTGCCTCTTAAATGAATATGCCTTTTTTTATTTCTCTTTCTGATACAGATTTAAGATGTTGTGGAATATGTGGATCACTCTTTAAAAGTCTTGAATTTTAAATCGATGGCAAAAAATGGAATGGCAAACTTCAAAGGAACAGCTTATCCAGGTCATGCAAAATAAGAACCCTACTTTGCATTTATATCTGTTTATTTCTTTAAAAAGTCATCTTCCCTGACTTTTTGGCACCCAGTGAACTTAGAAAACAATCCTTCCTGAGCAGTGCCAGGGGAGCTGGCTACAAGGAGGAGCCAGAAAGGAGAAATGAGAGGGGGAAAAATGTTGTAAAGGCAGAGAAGAAGGCAGGTTTACGGCCTGGAGAATGAGGGAAACGGAAACCTGTCTATGAACAGATGTGAAGACCTCTACGACATAATTCTTGAGTGTTACAGCACCGCTACCCTAGTGATTCTTCTGCACTAGGCTTCTGCAGAAGGCTGTTGCTTCTTAGGGATTCAGTAACTGACCATCGATCCACAGACAGCACGTGCTGTGTCTCTGCTATGCTCAGTCTAACAGCTGTTTCATGATCCATGAGAATGTGCTAGAGAAAGAACACAGGGTCAGTTCTCATCCAGTCACACAGGGAAGAGACCAACTCTGAATTCACGTGCCACCTCCGCCTGTGTCTGGCTGGGCAGACTAAGCACCAGTCAACTCGGCTCTGCATGGTAGGAAATATGATGGTAATTCCTAATTCATAGGTGAACAGCAAAGACTAGAAGAATGCGTTTAAAAATACTGGCACATAACACATGCTCGATACACATTATTATAATTAGTTACCAATTGTGATCGAGGAAAAAGAAGCAAAACACTGAGACTCACATGCAAATTACAGTCAATTGAAGTGCGCTGTCCTTTTATATGGGAAATGCCCTTGTTTTTCAGAATCCCCTTTCTCTCCTTGATAGTCAACAGCAAGAGGCAAACTACTATCCATGCAAAACTGAATCAATGAAGCCCAGGAGTTTACATCTAACTATCCAGAAGTTGTACATTACAACTAAATTGAACAAAGCTAACTGTAGCTAACACTATTTTAAATGCTTTTATTTTAGTCATTAAATGATGAAAACAGGAAGAAAAGATCAAACTGATGTTGAGCTACAAGCCAATGAGTAACATGAAGATAAAAATAATTTTTCATATTAACATCAACCTCAGCTTTACTAGAATAGTAAGTTGCAATTTTATATACTGTATCAAGACACCATAGAAATTTTAAAAATAAATAATCCTAAGTGAATGCTTAGTGAGAATAAAAATTACCATATCTATTATGGTACATATGTACAATGGAATACTGCACAGCCCTGAAAAGATCTGAAACCCTATCATTTGAATCAACATGGATGGAACTAGAGGGCATTACTCTAAAGTGAAACAAGTCAAAGAAGAAAGATAGATACCAGATGTCCTCACTCATAGGTGGACTGTGAATAGACAAAACAAAATGAACAGATGAAACATAACCAATCCTGAAACATTTGCAGCAGAACTGAGGTCACCAAAAGGGATTGGGGTGGGCAGGGGCAAATGGTGGAGGAGCCCACTGGACAATGGGGAAGGACACTTGGTGATGTGGTGGAGCGTGTGGTGTGTTGAAAATATAGCTAAGAAATGGGGACCCTATACATAGGAAATTATTTTAATGTGTAGAATAATTACAATAAAAACATTAAAATAAAAACTATCACATCCACAATCTGTTATTTTCAGAGAAGTGCTTGTAAATACTAATCTGAATCCATCTCTTTAATTGTGACAAAGAGAAATAAAACAAAATTTGAATAATGAATAAATTGCTTTTTGTGCAAGTGTACAGATTCCAAATTCCAAGTCACTTCCTAATACAGTCAATCAATACTTTAATATTTATTTAGCACTAAAATCAACATATATAATGCCCTTTTAAATTCTTTCATCACATTTTTCTTTGACAAGCACTATGCAAATCATGTTTGATGGGAAAAAGAAAAAAAATGCCTTCATATATGAATATTAGAAAACATTGAATGAATAACTACTTTCATATTTGATAGAAGTAGTTATCTCATGTAAAAGTGTGTTTATCATATGCTAAGTGAAACAAGAGAGGCTTTAATCAAATTACATGTGAGAGTAAAAGAGGTCATTGACTTAACAAAAGCTTGAGACATTCTCTCTCCTGATGAGTTTTTCCAGAGAAGCATCAGACTGGAAAGTGAACTATGGATCGGCCTTTCTGAGAAAGGGTTCTCATGCTCACAGCATAAAAATGATGAGGTCCATGAGAAATTTGGAACTTGTATTCTGACATCGCATCCTGCTGATTTTTATTGTGCTTCTAACTGGTCTCCGGTCAAGCTTATAGGAGTCTATCTTCAACTATTAATATACTATGCACGTCCACAGCTGACTACAAAACAGCCAGAGAACTTTCCACTTACATGAGGCTCCTAGAGCAGTCAAATTCATAGACACAGAACACAGAAGCCTGGTTGCCAGGACTGGGCTGGGAGAGCCCTTGTGTACTAGGAACAGAGTTTCAGCTGCAAGATGCAAAGTTCTGGAGACCAGAGGAGGCGATGGGCATACAACAAGGTGACTGTGTTCAACTGTGCGTGCAAGAAAGGTGCGGAGACATTTTATGTTATGCATATTCGCATACAAACAAAAATAAAAGTATTAAAACGAGTAGGCAATTTTCAACATTTTTTTTTCTGAAATGGAAAGATCTGCTATCTTCAAAGAGTTCAGAATCATTCCCTGGAGAGCTGTATTTTATTGACATAGACATATCTATGTACTTCAGACACTAAATACATTTTATTCATTAATTATATCTGCGCTTATAAAAGTTAGTTTCGCTGTCTCCCCAGTAGTGTAGATGAATCATGAAACACTGAATTTAGAATCACTTATGTTCTGTGTATAGTCAAAGAGTTGTTCAGAAAAAAATTTTTAAAAAAGGCTAACAAGAACTTTAACACACTAAATGGGAGAGGTAAAATCTTTTGCTTATTCAAGGAGCATGAATTCTGTTTCATGTATATCTATAGCTAAAATTTGTACAAAGAAGATATTGTCTACATTAATTCAGACTGAAAGAGTCCCAAATTTCAGGAACTTTCCTGTCTGGCCAAATCAATGTCGCATTTGATTTGCAAATTTGATTTATTCACAAATTCTATTGCATAAATGCCCACTAAATTTATGAAACAGAAGTCAAAAAAATCACTTGGCATCATTTATTCCTTTGGAAATTATATGTGGGGATGTATTTATATTTTTCTGTAATGTTTAATCATGCCAAATAATAAAATTTATTAATCATGTAGGATAATATTAAAATTCCAGCATGTCATTAAAGTTTTACAAATGAGTGAATTAAAAAGCATAAATAATTCATCAATCTAATCTCCATTCAGTGAGCAAAATAGCCAAATAAAATTATTCTCAGAGAAGTCTTCTTTGTTACTCAGATTGGGCTTTGGTCGGCAGCCCCCAGGGAACCTGGGGATTTGTTGGATCTGGAGAACTCAGGCTGCCCCCAGATCTCAAAACAAATCTTTAGCCCCATGACTGCGTGCACTTTGAAGTTTCAGAAGGACTGTGTTGGGGATACAGAATGATATAGAGGAGATTTTATTTTTTAAATCAGTCCCCTTTGCAAATCTATAATCATGGGAGATCTGAACCAAGGAAGAGCGTCTGTTTGTTTTTCCTGTTGTCATGATTCCTTATTTCTTAGCTGGTAAACAAACTTTCTAGGGGAAAGTGTGTCTGTTTACCACAGTGGATAATCCGAAATAGCATCATTGTAAACTTGAGGGTCATCTGGCCAAGAAAGAAAAAAGGAGAAAGTAACCAGGAATGGGTTTAAAACTTAGGCATCTCCAGAAAGAAAATGCTCAACCAGCCTCAGCAAACGTCCCTCAGACAGAAAATAACCCACACTGCTTGCTGATGAATTGCCCAGTTGGACCGAGAACTCTCCAGATAAACAACTATTCCCCATCCCAGGCTAAGCATACAGACCCCACTAGTTAGAAGAGTAACAATCTGTGGCAAGAATACGGAAAACTGCATTGTGCTGGGAAGACAAACAGAACTCTGAGAACTTTAAACAGCGCTGTCCAGGGGAGTAGGGCGCATGGCCTCATTTCTGGGGTGCCTGACCACCCCAGATGGGCCTATGGCTCCCACAAAAGCTACATCCCAGGCTTTCCCACCCCAGGGCCATTCAGCCTCTAAACAAGTAACTCTGCAAGTCAGACAGAAGTGTGCCCGTGTTCACAGGGCGGATGCTGAGTAAAGAAGTCTGAGGCAAACAGTCGGGGCAGTTTCTGTCAGTCTGTTGGTGTCCATGGTTGTCTGGAAAGTTGACGTGGCCACAGGGTCCGGAACCCTTATTGGCAAAACCCATTTGGAGCAGGCGCAGGGGGAGTTCCTGACTCCTGTTGAACTGAGCTCATCTAAGAGAGCCCAAGAGTGGGCCCCCACCACGGGCCAGTCCCAACAAGCACCCAGCAAGGTCCCACGAGCGAGGACCCTAGAAACTCACACTGTTCTCTCTCAATACATCAGACAACACGAGGGGGACTCCTTCTTCCTTCCATCTGGGCCACTCGAGTGCTGCCAGACAGGCTTCCTGCAGAGCCCAGTGACCTCTTCTCTAGCCCTGGAGAAGCTTTCCAAGGGACTCAGTCCAAGGCCCATTCCTCACCCACCCTCGCAGGGTACAGGGTCTTGCCCTTGAGAAGGGATAGGTGTCAAAAGAAACTTCGTTGTAAGGGAGAGAGAGAGAGGGACAACGAGCCGGTACACACAGCCCTTCAGCAGAACCCCGATCCTTACATCTTGCTTCTGAACCATCTGGGATGTTTCCCTCTTAGAAAGTGCTCCTAACTTGGCTCAACCAAGCAAAAAAAATAAACAAACAAACAGACACATGTTTAAGGTGCCCCAGCTAAGTTAAACATATTTTAAACTGATATTCCTGCTTTCACGGTAAAAGTTGCAGAGCATAGAGCCAGCACCTGAGAGAGCCCATCTGCAATTAACAAACGACCATTATAAATGGAAAACATTTCTTCAAAGTCAGGTGCTGACTTCCGCAGTGAAGTGACTGGATTTACAGTGATAGATTCAATGGAGGTTTGGGGGACCAGTATGATAAGCTGAGAATCAGTGAATTGCTGCCCACTCTACACTAGTATTAGGGACACACGTTACCTGAACAATCATATTTTTAAGATCTTCTTAAATTATAGTTGCGCCGCTATGTCTATTTCCCCCTGAATCTAGGTGATGACACTTGTGTGCCTGCCTCGTGCAGAATGGGTACCATTTTCTTAATCATCTTCAAATTTGTCTCTTGAAGACACTGACCTGCTTACTAAAGAAAATAAGGGAACGTAAGAAATTTCTATTGTAAAAACTGCATTAAGTCAAGATATTCTGAAAAGGTCATTTCCCAGGACAACACAAAGTGACAGCTGGAAGGGAATGAGATCAAGGCTAATCCAATGATGAACAAATGCCAAGAATAAATACCACGATTGGAGATAAAACAGGTGGCCCACACTTTCCTAGAGACAATTAAAATATGTAGAGTCTAAGGACTGGTTCCATCCTCTGTTCTGCATTGTATGTCTTACCCCTCTGGCTCCAGGTAAGTCACCGAGAGATTTCCTTTCCAGGAGGTTTAGTATTTTCTAAGATGCCCATCTCATGGGAATGCTTCGCACTTCATCTTTTCCAATTAAAGGTCTTTTTCATATCTCGTATCTAAATCAGATCTAAATCAGACGGCATTTCTAATAGAAACTGAAATGCCCTTTGCTTTAAGATATATTTATGGACATAATACCATGAATATTTAAAATTTATTAGTAACTCAGAGCATTCTATCCTCATCAGAAGTCACCCCTTATTGTTAAAGCCAGCAGCGGGGTTAGAAATAGGTGACTTAGTTGACAGGCTGGGGCATTGATTCATCTTTAGAGCAAGCAGATTATGTAGATGGAAGCTTATCGATGTAATTTAAACTACTGAAATAGCCTAATGGTGCTTTCACACAGATTTCCCCTCATGTACATATCGGTGTGTCCGGTTAAGGCCTCTGCCCCTAGGAAGGCAGTTAAAGAGAATAAAATGTAAGCTGCTGAAAGACCAGCAATCTGTACAGTCAATTCTCTTCTCCCACGTTCACTTTGCTCATCTGTGTGAAGCAGAGAAAAAGCATAATGGAGTCAAACGCCTAGGACACTGAGAGTCAGGATATTTATCTCAGCCGAGTGGTGGAGAAAAAGGTCAATAATTTACCAGTAACAAAACTGTTAAATAACAAAATCAGACTTCCGGCCTGTGTCTGCCAGCCACGAAGCCCTGAGCCAGCATGAAGAAATTTCCATTACCTGGTGACTGCAGGCTTTTCCGTCCCTTGAAACTCTGGCCAAGTTGGAACAATATATTTCTTTGCTCAAAAAAAAAAAAAAAAAAAAAAAAAATCTATGTATTATTTTTCAAATGAGCAAAAGATGAGAGAAATTCAGATCAAAGTTCTGTTTGCTCCCTTAGTGCTGCAGAAGGACATCTCCAACAGGAATCCGGTCAAAAAGAGAAAGCAGACTGATCCCCTGGGGCGGGGGGCAGCACAAGTCCCAGCTGAGGCTGAGGCTGCTGGAGCAAAGACCATGCTGAGCAGGAAGTTCCTGGAAGATGAAGACCAATTTTCTGCTCTGGGGTTTGAGTGAGGTTGACTGAACTGCTAAATTGGGTATATGCATTTATAGCATCAGCTGCACATCTGACTAACAGAGAGATCACCTGCACACTGGAAAAAATGGAGGAATATTATGAAATCAGATCCTATTCCAAAAGGCATTCCTTTGGCCTCTGGAACTACTCCAAATGAAGAGAGCCACTGAATGACCAAGAAGTCTGGACACGGTTTTACCAGGCCCTATAGCTCTCGGGTTACTTATCCTAAACAATCTCTTCAACAGTTCAGTTATCTTTGATGCTTCATACACTCAAAATAGGCTACCTTCTGAAAGGAGGGGGAAAAAATCCTCCACCACAAAGTTCAAGAAAATATACCTTCAAAAAAAAAAAAAAATGAAATGGCGAACAGAAGCATGTCTTCCAAAATCATGTTATTAGGATTAAAAAGTTTAGCACATAATTATGCAAGGAAAACCAGAAGGCTATATTATTTTATTCTGTGTAGAAGAAGACTTTGCTTCAAAAGAAACTCAACTCAAATGTGTTATTTTACAATGGAGGCTTTAACATACTGCATTTATCACTTTGCAGCCCAGCCTATCTCAAGATGTTACCAGAAACACTGACCATCTCCTTGTATTTGAATTTTTATTTTTTCACTGGCATCACAGGGAGAAAATCCTTTTTTTAGATAACTCCTAGCTTTCAGCAAGATTATAATAAGCCGGAGCTCCGAGGTTACAGATAAAGCATCCCTATGTATAGCAAGCTTAATTCAAGAATGGGTATAAGGCACACACCCAACCAACTGCAGTCATTCCATCCCCTGCTACTCAAGGTCCCTAAAGCCATGCCTTCTCAGGCTGACGCATTATGTAATAAGCACTTGTCTTCGCTTGAAATGCACACTTTTCCTTCCCACCTCTTCTGTAATGTGGTCCTTTCATTAAAAGAGTCTTCAGAGCAAATTTGAGAACAGGAACTTGAATCTTTTAGAAATAATAGAAAACCTTATGTGTTTCCAACTACATCTGGTTCCCTGTGCCTCTTCTTTCACAAAGTAACGTGTAGAAAACATACGACTTTTAGGTCCAAAAGCCACAGCACCATTTTTCCCAGACTAGAGCCCTTTCAGTAAGTGTTGATGAGGGAAGGACTTTGGGGGAAATAGGCGGGGAGGGATGGAAACTCTTACCAGAGAACAGTGCAGGTGAATTCCAGAAGGATTGAGGATTCAAATGTCAATGGGGAAAATTAAATTAGGAGAAACAGCATACCCTTTCACTGGGGAAATATTATCAAAACATTTAAGGTGTAACAGGAAAGGCACGCCTACAAGTGATTAAGAGAAAGGTAAGCACCTAACACAATATTGCACAAAGGGTTCTGAAAAGATAATTTCCAGAAAAACAAGTACAAACGTCAATAAAACATGAGTAAAGGATTTCAATTTTACTAGTAATCAAGAAAAAAAGAATTAGAGTCTGTATTTCCCACTACGCTAGATAAGCAATAACCTACAGTTCTGTGGTCACAGAGAGAGGGCTGCTCTTGCCTTTACTGTCTAGAAGATTCTATCAGGCTATCAGCACCGTTTTTCTTCTTTCCAATAGACTGCATACATGTGTGAGCCACTCTGAAAAGCAGGGGGCCTGATTCCAGATTGCATATGTCTTTGCCCAAGTAAACAAGAAGCTGTAGGGATGCCTGATAACCTCGTCTAGGGTTGTCCTTAAATTGTACCCTATACAGTCCATGCATCCAAACATGGCCGCCCAGTTCTTTCCTTGCCATAAAAAGTCTCTTCAGAAGAAACAACAATCCAGTTAAGAGATGCAGATTTCACAGCTGGGTATCCATCAAAAGCAACTGGGACAACTAACAAAGACGGTTCAGAATCCCCCTGGAGTTGAGCTATAGAGAAAGCATGGTCTGTCCACCTGCTTTGCTAATTTGAGCTCAAGAACTTCAATGATTTTTTTTCCAATTATTAAAGAAAAAAAGCCCTTTCCATGTAGCAGCCAACCTGTCCTCCCATTACCTACAGCACAATCCACTTAATGAAGAAGGAAAGTGTTTGTTTAGAGCACAATGAGGAGAGACAAACCACTGGAGACAAGGCTTTGCCAATGAGAAGCCCGAAAGCTCTGATCCAGCAAATAGCCTCTGCCAGGAAGTCTTATTTTTAGTTAGGAAATAATTTTCTACAAGCCATGCAAGTTTTGCTTGCTTTGTATTTAAGATTTAGAGAATCTTTATTCCTGGCAACCTGAAAATAGAAAATAAACAAAATGCTCTCTTCAGTCTTTAAGACCCCAAAGTAGGGGTACTGAGAGATAGGCTGTTGATTATAGGAAACCAAAGCCCTGCTCCTTCCACTCATTGGCATGAAGCGCAAATACAAAGCATCTGTATAACAGACATTCTCAGAATAACCTAGTTTGGGAGGCTCACATGAAATGAAATATAGGTTGAGGTGTCCTCTGTAGCTCAACTAGCTAAGATGCAAGCAATAAGAGACATGGTCCTGGATTCAAGACCTGGGACTAGGGGGAAAAAAAAGCAAAAAAAAAAAAAAAAAAATTATAAGTTAATTTAGAAAAAAATAAAATACATGTCAAAGATAGTTTTTAGATTTCAGACTAAACTTTTTAATCTGAAATTTTGAAATATTTGAATATTTTGAGTTCACAGAGGTCCTGACCTGTACAACTACCCAGCTTACTTTTTCGCTACTCTTCTTTAAACAACAGGGAAAATGCAATATTTAAATTTTTATTTATGCATGAAACATGCTGAATACTGAATGTTGAAATATACATAAATTTGTAATTTGGACAAAAGGATTTTGGCAGATAGGCTGAGGCACAGCCTGGCCATGTCATAAAGGAACACGGTAGTGTCTACTCTGGCCAAACTAACTTTGCCTATTTAACTTTTGTTCTTTTCCTAGTATTTTTGCTTACAAATCCATTTGTTCAACCAGTCTCATCTTTTTACGAGTATTAGTTCTTCTAAAATGTGGCAGACTGCTCTAGCTTCCCTTCAAGACAAGCTCCCCAGTCTTGCGCTGGAGATGTGGCTAGAGAGCTGGAGACTCTATCCACAGCCTCCTCTGCTGTTAGGTTTACTCTCATCACTGAGTTGCCATCTATGGTTTAAGTTCTTGTCAGTGGACATGAGTAGAAACTGATCCCACTGTCATTTCTGGGTCATAAAACTTTGGACATGTATTCCATCATTCCTTCTCCTTTTTCTTGAAAGTGAAAACAGTGACCCAGCTCCAACCAGAAAGATAAGGACAAGATCTAGAAAGGAGAGAACAACAACATGGAAAGAGCCTGGATCTCAGAACGACCTCCCAAAGTCAAGTTAAGCTGAGTCTCAATTAATTTGACTAATACATGAGAAAAAGATGACTTTTATCTTCTTTAAGTGACTCATCTATGGCCTCTTGTCATAGGAGTTTAGCCTTTACATTAACAAATGCAAAATGAATCAATATCTTCAATCAAATTCTGCTCTCTACCTTTTCTAGCAGCAAATACATTTGCACATAGACTTCTAGTCATTTGAAGACAGAATAAAGTCTAAGACAGATGATCTCATTTGTCTAAACTCAAGTAATTAATGATAAATTAATGTCTAGTCCTGACATTTATTTATACTGACCCCTTATTAGATTAACAAAAACTAATTAGGGAGGAAAAAGGACCATTTCCAATTGTTGCTATAAAATAAGTTGGTGGTATTAATGTCGTCAAATGGAAGGAGACAGGCAGGTCTTGATTTAAATTCAAGAACTCACAAATACTAGGCATATTACTTAAATTCTCTGAGTCTTAATATAATGCAACATAATTAACATATTGTATGTGATGAAGGGTAAAACAATATAGCACATGATGTTATAATAAATAGCCTGGAAATGGCAAATAACGGACAGTCAGCAAGAGTGCAGAATTTAGCAGTAGTAACTTAACTGATGAATATATTTATATACAACAGTTATCAAGCACAGTCCCTCTCACTGAAATACTTTGACAACTGCATTGATGAGAACTCTTTCAAGTACCATTCCAGGTCCTCTTCTTAAGCTGCTTAGACTCAGTTCAAGCTCCTCAGCATCTCTCTTATTCTTATAGCATTCTATTCTATGATGTTTTCTTCCCTGTGGAAGCCCTTCATCATTGTAGTTAGAGAAAATGCTAATTCTTTATCTGTAATAAAAAAAAAATCTGCTTCACAGATTTCCTTAAATTCTAAGGGTTTGAGAAGATTACAGCTAAGTGGGTCCACATCCTTACATGTCCTGTAAAATCTACACTGGTACTCATGACTCTGGAAAAGAGTTCCCTTGGAATTTGTGAGGTGCTGAAGATCTGGCTGGGTCTGAATTCTTCTGAATTTCGGGATCTGTATTTGGTCCTGAGTTCTTCTTTTGTTAAAAAGGATAACTATTGGTAATTTGTGGTGGGTGTGGTGTGTTATCATATAATTCGTGAATGGCAAACCTGCTCATCTACACATATTATTTTTCAAATCAAAGTTATAATAAAATAATTTAAAGATCATTAAAAAATGTAATTTGGAGGTTGGGCGTGAGGTGACAAGCCCACCCTGATGCACAGGGAATTGGGAGGCGACACTTGCCCCTGCACAGCTCCCACATCCTTGCTGGATTCGGAGTTCTAATCTGACCAATTCACATGCATGATTGGGGGAACAAAGTCAAACCTGAAAACATGGCATTTTAAATGGAAAAAAATCCCTTAAGTTATAACATTATCAAACCAAAGAGTTTGGAAGAGTTTCAGGGTGAGAGAGTTGGGTATAAAATGATGAGGTCAATCTATAGGACTGGACTTGGGTCCTTTAGATTTTTAATGTCATGGCATGAAACAAGCTGAATATTTTAATCAGGTGAAAATTAGATTGTCATTTGATTGCTCGCTGATTATCTGATCACAAATTGTTTTATGAAGCAAATATTTCTTCCTGTCAAGTAAAGGGTATTGAAAATAACAGTGAAAAGTGCCTGATCTGCTATTGCGAAAGAGACTAAGCCTCATCCACCAGAGACTGGTGAACTGGTCCATTATTTTGAATATTTCAGCTCTCTTTCTAAGGAAGAAACACATTTCTGTGAACACACAAAAGTGCATAAGGAACAAGATTTAATGTGCTGAACCGAAGGATGAAATAACTTCATGATGATAGCCCTTCAAAACCATGGTAGAAAAACCATCAATTTGTTCTTATTACATAAAATGGAGAAATTACCAACTATCTCGAATCAACGTCAAAAGAAAAAGAAAGGAAAGCTGCTATTCAACACTTAAAGAATGACTTTAGAGATATTTATTTCATCTTCCGTTCTGAAATCCGTTCTGAGATTGACCAGTAGGCCAATCAGCCTTCCCTGCAACAATCCCAAAGGTCTCTACTGCCTGCCTGAGTTGGATGAGTTATTCTGTCACGTCTAAAACCAGACACGATACTACTTGAACCACCCCTTTTAAAGGTTACTGTAAGGATTATTCTAGAAGAGTAATGCAGCTATGTCTTGCCAAGCTTGCAGAAACCTATAAATAAGCACTTTTATTAGAATGTTAGTTAGAACTTTTTCATCTTACTTAACTGAAACTTTACGCTCATTGATTAGCAAGATGAATAAACTCCAGGGTTTATTCTGCTGCACAACACTGTAATATACTTAATGCCAACAGTAACAATGTGTTGTCCACTTAAACGTTTGCTAGGAGGGGAAAGCTTCTGTGAAGCACTCTTACCACAACAAAATAAAATTTAAAGAATTTGTTACTTAGAAAACATAGAGGACAATTATAGGAACTTTCTCTAAAATACTTCTAGTGAGACTTTACAAAATGTAGAATTACTTTCACCAGGGAAGGGACCTGGTTGGTCTTACACAGGACTTAGCCAAATGCCTGGCATACAGCAAGCATTCGGTGGAGTTAGTAAATTATGAAATGAATTAATTAGTAATGACATCTTGGAAACAGAAAAAAATTACCCATAATCTCTAACTTAATTTCCATTAATATTGTGGTATAATTTCCTCCAAGCTTTTACTCCTCTAGGGTCTTCATGAAGAGTTGACATTTATGGAGCACACACTACACATTGGACTAAACAAACGCTTACCTCATTTAACAAATGCGACTGCGTGGGTTAGGGGTTTTTTCAGCCTAAAAAACTATGTGGAAATTGAGGTTTGGGTTTAAAGTATCCTTTGATGTCTCAAATCTGGATGTTGATCAATAGTCAGGGACAAGCGCTCCCTTGCCTCTAGTTTAAATATAGCAAGGGGAACATTAACACAGCAGCTTTCAATCCATTAAAACTGTGCCTTCATTTATCCTACTTACTCCTTGAAAAACTACCTGCATTTGAACAGAATATATAAAACAAGTAAACAGTTTGTCTTGTTCCTCTCTGTGGAAGACAGATTATATACTAGATGGATATTATCATATTCCTTTGTCTTAGAAAAGAAGTGAGGTGCAGAAAGGTCAAGCAACTTGACCAAAATACCTAACCAGTAATTCATCCCAGAATTCACCTTTTCTTAATTTTGATGCTCTTATTTTTGCTGCATGCACACCTTCTCAAAAAATGTGAATAATGATCATACTAAATATGAGAATGGAAAAAGTCAATTAATGACCACTCATGTTAAAGTTGTTATACTCCCTATGCATGAATGATATTAACATTTTCCAATATCTATTAGTCCTCAACTCTTGAACTAACAAAGGAAAGCAAACAATGTGACACAAGTATATCTGCATCAGTTAAAAAAACCAAGGAGAGTTGGCAGACGCATTAATCCACATACTTGCAAAAGCACTTGAAATAGATGGGAGTTGGCAAAGAAGGTAAAGCAAATGCAGACACCGAGACCCATGAGTCCCAGTTACACTTAGGGGAAAAATGAGGGAATTTCACACTTGGATTTGTTAGACAGCTTAGGACAACAAGTATAAAGCAAAGCAGCCGGTGAAGTCCAAACACCAAAATTCAAGCTGAGGTGATCAGGAGGGTAGTAGTGCCTCTGACAGACTAAAAGATTCCAGGGAGGAATGTCCTAGAACAAAATCCAGTTTGGGTTAGGATATATGGAATCCATGGAGCATCCATGGGAGACGCTTAGAGTCACGTAAGTGGAGGAGAAATGAATCTTGAGCAGCCACCTCTGGTGTAAAAGGCTGTGCTCCACGCTAATGGAACTTGGGAGAGGAAGTCTAGGAAAGCATCAGTACACAAGGGTGAACTTTATTACGAGTAAGAAGAGGGAAAAGGAGCACAGCTGGGCCATGCCCGTCTTAGCTACATCATTACCTGTCAAATATATGTGGCAGAGGTAAGTGATAGCTGCCAAAAGGAGGAGATGAGTAAGGAGGAGACAACCACCATCTCCCTGGGACACAGACATTAATATGACCCATACCTGACCTAGGAGAAGTCTTAGATTGATTCAACAAAGAGAAATTTTCAACTTGTTCGGAATTTTAATTATGCATAGTGCTTTGTGCAGAAGTTTTCTGAATTCAGACTGTTTTATAGCAAGAGGAACTGTCATCTGAGAGTGATCAAATATGATGACTCCACCCAAATCTCCACCCCGGGCAGGAGATCACCCCCATTCAACCTGTAAAGGGACAGGTAGGCAGAGTGATTTGAGTTCTAATCAGAAGTTTACACATAAGCGTGGCTGGTATTGCCTGTTATTTTCCTCTCTAGGAAGTCACAGTGCATCTTCCTTAAAAAATCCTAAAAAGTCCTACTCCTGCAGTAGAAGAGTTCATTCACTTTAGAAATTGCATTTCCAAAATCTATTTATCCAAGGCATATGTTTTTCAGAGAATGCAAATGAACATCCTTATAATCTAATATTTCATCCAACAGAGCTTGAAAACAATTGTTCTGGCTATGTGGCATATACCATCAATATTTACTTATTTAATGATTCGTTCTAAAGAATGATCTATATGAAGTTACTCCGTTGTTTACGAGTGTTATAACAAAATAAAAGTCATAGTGCTTTCTTCATAGTTCCTCATTTAGATAACCTCATCAAGAAACGAAACAGCCTACATTAGTGAAACTTCATAACTAGAACTTATTCCTGTATATGTCAACATTTAAAAATGTCAGCCAACAAAACAAAGTCTCTGAAAAACATTTGGCCATTTAATGACTCCAGGTCACCATCATAAACAAGAATGCTATGTTACTCACTGGGACAGCTTCTCTGTCCTTGGACACTAAGGGTAGAAGGCTCCCTCCAGGGTGCCCACTTTGGGCTGGGTGTCTGCTGTGCAGTTTCTTTTGTCTCCTCTCTTGTGACCCAGATTCAGCTGTTCCTCAAAGAGGGTGGCGCTAAATGAAGGCTACTGGCTTTCTGAGCCCTCTGAGTCTGGGCTTTATGAAGGCTTTGCTGGTCACCCAAGAACCTTTTCTATTGGCAAGTTGGTTCTTGCTTTGCCTCATTTCCAGATTCAATCTTTCAAAATGTCAGGAAGCGGATCTCATAGAGAAAGAGTATGTCTTTAGTACTCGGGCTGCTGCTTACAGTAACAGTCCGTGCACTGCATGAAGGATGGAGGCCAGGGAAGCATGACTGGAACCCAGTAGGGATGTTGGTCATCCACTCCTGACCTGGGGACTTCTTGATTCGATTAGTCAATCTGACACTTACCATAAATTCTAGAGTTGAAATCGGGACCAACTGGAAGATCACCAGACACGGCAGTGAGGTGGGAGGTGGGGAGGGAGTGTAGGGTGTACAAGGCAGGGCAGGAGAGGGTTATAACACCCCTATTGAGGAAACATGCATGCCTGTTCGGCAACTTGGAGCTAGTTTGTTGAGTGCGTGTTTGCCCAAATTAACTTTCAGCAAACTGTGAGGGAAACCAGAATAGAATTTTAAACCTCGTGGGACTCTGGGACAACGTTGCTAAACTAGGACAATCTCAGTCAAACAGGGACATGTGGTGGCCATAGTCAAGCTCTGCGCTCATTGGACTGTACTACTAGATGGGGCACTTTATCCAAGTCACCCAGGAGTACCCAGGGGTGCTGGGTGGGGTGGTCATAACCTCAAGAGCATTGGATGTCAGTCCATATGAGGTGCCATGATTTCACACAAACTTTTGAGATTTCTCTTCCAGTATCCTACAAAAAAAATATTGCCAAAACTGTCCCTCTACCAACTCTCAATTAATCTCCAGATAATATCCCCTTTATTGGCAAAAGCATGCCATCATCTAAATATCACCGAAAAATTAGAACTGAAATTGATCCAAGTACAAAACTCCTTTTCTTTCTTCCATGTCTCAGACTCTACAGGCTGTGATCCACTAATGGAAAAAATTCATTACATCAACAGAATGTTAAATCACAGCTTATTACTGACCCAGACATCTGAATATCTACGAGACTCATCCCAATCCCTGGACCTTGCTAGGAAAGAAGAGAGCTGGAAAAGGTATTCAGCATATTTGTGACCATATTTGTAGCCAAGTAGAAAATCTGAGCTTCTTGCCAAATGCAGGTGGAACCGAGAAGAGCTAGAGCAGGACACATGCTGCAGGCAGAGGCCTCGGTGGGGAGGTCTGGCTGTCATCGTGGGGGACTCATTAACTCCAAGGGGAAAGAGTGTGGCGATTTTGATTCTGACACTAAAGGACTATAGAGCTGTCTTCAGTTCCTTCACTAGTGAAGTGCCTGCTTTCCAGAATGAGAGTGACTTGAAATAGTGGAGACCAATGCTGTGTAAACTGTAAACAAATAAAGCGTTAAGTTCCACGTGAGCCTCTTCCATCTGGACGGCTGGGATGAGCAGTGGTCTGTGGCGACCCCCCGCCCCACCAAGTAAATAAGCTGCGGATTCTTTCTCCATCTCATGCTGCATTGACATAATGGAAGTTGAGTGAAGACAGACGGAACACAGCACGGGTTAACCGCACCGCAGAGGGTAAGGGTCTCTGTTTCTGTCAGTGCCCCAGAGGATGAGGGTGATCAGGTGCACGGTGGTGGTCATGGCACTGTGACGAATTTTTCCATTGTTTGGAGAAAACTGCTGATTAAGTTAATGACCTCCAAATAATCCCAACACTTGCAAAAGTCTATAATGGATAAGAGGCCTATATAGAGTGAATATTCTTACCAGATGATCTAGTGGCTGAGTGCTCAAGCCACAAACCCAGAATCCAGGTGACTGGGAGGATTCTAGAATCGCCCAAAAGATAGACAGAAGCTGATCTCACTCGATCTGCCAAAGCCCTGGGTCAGTGCTGAGGGACAGTGGAACAGCAGGTGGACCTCAGGGGCTGAGCCGGGCCAGCTCTTCAGTGTCAGCTTCATTCTGCCACCAGGAGGGACCAGGAGGGACCAGGACCCCCATATAACAAATTACCCCAATAACCCCAAAATCGGTTTTATTCTTTATCAAGATTCCTAAGAATACTAACAGCCATAGTCTCAGAAAACCTCTGTTTAAGTCGTCAGGGACACTTAACATCCGGTCACAGCTGCTGGAGGAGCTTCGAGACACCAGCACTGCTGGCATCCGGGGCCAGGGGCTTCTCTGCAGTGGGGACTGTCCTAGGAGCCTCTGCCCCTGGATGCCTGCAGCACTCTCCCCTGATTATGACGAAAATCAACAATGTCTCTAGTAATTTCCAAATGCCCCTTGGGGAACAGAAGGCCTTCCACCTGAGAATCACAGGTGTAGCTGCTGATATTCAGGGGAAAATGGAGTGGAGATTGCATGCCACGAATCAACTTGCTTTCTTCTTTGAGTCATTGTTTCTAGACTGTCCATCATTCTGTGATTATTTATTTTAAATGCATCAAAATGGCTTTTGCTTTAGAGCAAGAGTTCAAGTTCTAACCCCTTTATTCTCGTCATTGTTCTCAGTGCTGTTTTCATCAATGAAAATGGGATCATTTCATCCCTGTCAATAAGAAATGCACTGTAGGCTACTTCAGAATCTCCCTCTTCCATCACTGTCATCCTGAGAGAACAAATGATTCACCTATAACTTGTAATTCCTTTGACCATTTATTATGATTAAATTGGAGCAAAATTTGAACTTGAATGGAAAACCAGAGCTAAGAGTAATGTAAACGGCCAACCAGTTTTCAATAGTAATGCAGTGGTAGGGAAATTACACTGAGCCACATTCAATTAATGAAAACACACACACACGCATACACAAACACACAACAAAGAGAAGGAAAATGAAGCAATGTTGGAAGAGAAGCAATCGATTTAAGGAAGTATTAGAATTATAAAAGAAGAAAAAAACAGACTTTCACACACAGTGTATCTTGCTAACAATATAAGCAGAGATATCATCAGAAAGGTCTGTGATGGAAGAAGGTTCGCCCTTGTTCGTAAATCAGGCAGGATTACAAAGTAATGTAATTTCCAGGATAAATCGTACGTAAGTAATTATCTCAAGGAATTCGACTGCTGGAGAGCAATGAGGTGAAGAAACACACCCTTTCCCCTGTCTCACAGTCTTCTGATGGGAGACCAAAGGCTCCTACCACCTGACTTAGTCTGTGTCTGCTTGGGTTAAATCCATATGTCTGCAGAGAAGAAAAATAACACGTACTTTCAAAAGGGTTAATCCTGAGACTGAGAACACTTACCCAGCACTCTAAATCTTGGTACATCAATGCTTCCTCTAACCTTTCCTAGAGCAGAGCACCTTTACGAGGTGAACATAATGTGAGAAAGAGTACGATCGAGAAGGTAAGTTTTAGAAGATACAAGAAAGTCTATTTACTGTTTAGAAAAGGATTGAAGAGCATTCAATTGCCACCCAGGAACACAGGTTGGGTGTGCTGCTGCCCCCAATTCCACAGTTACTGAGCTGTACTTTGTATGAGGGCATGAAGGGATAGAGGTTGATGAAGGAAAGGGAAATATGTAGACTGAGAATCCAGATCACACGCATTCTGAAAATGGCAGAAAGGAGAAGTCAGAAATATCAAGCAACTTACCAAATTTTGTTGGAAATTTCCCAAACTTCTGTTGGGAAGCAGTGTATGCGATGCTCTAAAGAGTTAAGACATCTGCTGGAATTTCCCACATCTAAATCAGAGCTTACTTCCTCTACAAGATCTGATTTGAGTTATCATTACTAGCAACTGTACATGCGAGACCAGAAGGGAAGATTAATAGATGGGTGGCAATTCTCGATTTAATATTAAGAGTTCAGTGAAAATACAATCAAATAGAAAATATAATCAACGGAGAACATAGTTTGACTTGTGTCATGCAGTATCAGTTTTACCAATTAAATTTAAGTCGTTTATAATAAAACAATAAAATATGAACTAAAAAACTGTTGAAAAGGTAAATGTCAATTTCCTCAGTGAAATAACATTGATTTTCCTTCATTTTGTAAATGGAATGAACACTTCTCCATCTGAATTTTATGATTTTTATTTTCTCACCTGTTTTCTGATATACAGGAAAAAGGGAGGGATCTATAAGAATTGGTATAATAAAGACAATAGGGTTATAGCAAAATTAAACATTGGCCAGCCTAAAATTGACAATTTTTCTCAGGACAGAGGCAGAATAATAATGTGGCATGAATGATGGTAGAAATAAACAGTTTACCCATTAAAAAAACAACAATAATAAATGGCCACCACCACACAGAAATTCATCACATCCAAGAATGAGTCTTCAGCAGGACACCAGTTTTCTGGAAGCAAACTCTTTCAACAGCTATTGGAAGTAGATTCTTTGAATGCATTACTGATGGTTTTTACTTTGCCCTGTTTTGTCTTCTTCCTTCCCAAGTGCATATACATTTCTAACCACAGAGTAACAGCAACCTGCCTTGAAACAACATGTGTTTTCCATCTAGACGTCCATTTTTCTTAAATGCTGTCACTAAATCATGAGGAAAGAGTAGAGTTTTGTGGCAGACATAAAGGGTTTTAACAAGACTGCTAGTCTGCAGTGTTTCTAGAAGAATCACCTCAAGTCTCTCTTTCTTCTTCCCAACTCTTCAAGCTTAACTGATGTCACTCCTGCTCCAATTCACAGGCCATGAGGTCAGTGCCCAGCAACCCAGCAGCAACCTTGCCCACAAGTGGGTGGGCCAGGGGTGACACACTCCTCCCCAGGGGGTGGTCAGGAAGAGGGGGCAGCTGTGAGTCCCGCTCCCTCCCACCCTCATGACAGCCCAGGTGTGAAGCCTGCTGTCCTCAGGCCTCTCAGCTCTTCTGTCTTAGCCCCTTGTAGAACTTCCCCCACCCTGGCCTGCTCACCTAGGATGCTAATAGGGTGCCTACTGCCTATCAACCCCTGCTTCAGTAACCATCTCCCGCCCCATCCCCCCAACGTGAGGACTGGGAGTTTGCAGGAAGAAGAGGGTAGCTCACAACATTAGGCTGATGACTTAGATTGATGACTGCGGTTAGCCTAGACCCTGGAGTGACAGCTGTCTCAGTGAATTACTGACTGCACCCACTTCGTGCAGTGGATAATGTTGAGGTAACGCACAGGAACTGGTAAAAGACGTGATTTTGCTTTCATTAACTGAACAGAGGAGACGAATGTTCAAGTAAAAAATTTAGGATCAGCTGGTTTGGGACAAATCGAACTAAAGTAAAACTAATGAGAAAACAAAACACAGAGTGTTATCACTGGGAGTTTCACCACCTCTGCCGGGTGGGTGGGCTTCAGAGAGTCTCCCTACACGGCTGTAGTTTTACTCACAGATGCATGTTGCTGGAGATAATTTTAATATTCTCAAAACAAAACATCATCAGAAAAAGGTAGAAACCCTTCTCCACATTCATCTGCTCACTTTATAAAGGCTGCTTCCAAGGCACAAAGAGATTGTTCTGAAATGCAAAGTATCTCACCCCGACTGGAAAGACTTCGGCGGCTCCCCATCCCTCTGCAGGAAAAAGCCAGAGCCTGGCAGTCTCTCCACGTGGGTCTGGGCGGCCCTCACCAACTCGCACGCCCTTTGCAGGCAGTGTGAGCACTCACAGGCACCCCTCCACCCAGAAGGCCTTATGTCCCTCTGCGACCAGAGTTTCCCACCTGCTGTGGGGTCACTGCGGTGGTCCCATCTTGTGTGAAATCTTTGCAGACTGCTCTGGATGCTGCCGGATCTCTATCTCTGTCTCTGTATCTCTACTAGATAAACAAACACTTCTTCGCCAGGAACCTGCACCTCTCTCACGGCAGCATGTGCGCTCCCTCTATCATTGCATTTTCTTTATCTCCGCTGCAGCTCCTCTGGAAGCCTGGCCCCCACTCAGGTCCTTTGAAGGTAGAAGTTTTCTCCTGACACCATCCGCAGACCTAACAAAGCTCCAGAACATTCTCTGCAAGTATTCACTATATGAATGAATTTAACTGTAGAATAACTGAAGATCAAATGCTGAGCATTTCATATAGTCCCGATAATACATTTTATATATAAAACTGATCACTCAAGACACCAACGATTTGGGATGAAGTGAGCACTACTCTCCTGTCTCTGGTTCTGTAAGATTTCTCAGAGATCCTGGACTCTGTGTCTTAGCTATTTAAAAAAAAAAAAATCACAAATGTTTTTTCTGCATTCTTTTAAAAGCATAAGTGTAACTGTGCTCCAAGACCTCATCAGGCAGAGGGAGAGGTCCCTCATGTTTTCTCAAAGCCTCCCTCCCTGCCTGACTCCTTTTCAGAGGATCTGGAAATTACAAATTGCTTCAGAGTGAGTACATCAGTAGAACAGCCCTGAATCTGCAGGGCAGGGGAGGGGAGGAGAGGGAGAGGGAAGAGGGAAGGGGGTAAAGAGGAGGAGGAGAAGAGGGGAAGGAGGAAAGAAGGGGTACAGGAGGGGAGAAGAAAGGAGAGAGGGAAATCATTTTATTCAAATTTTCTCTAAATCACCTGTCGAGGCCTAATTGCCTTTTGTGTGAATTCACGACACTCAAATCCTCAGCTAGATATATCTTAAATAAAACCCAGGTCTCAAGTTATCTCCAGTAAGGCGGTCACATTGATCACGGAAACCAGCCACTTCTGGAAAACGGGTTTAGGTGTCTACTGCAGACCTCGTGCCAAGTGGTCCCCAGGTTGCTGCTGGCGGCCGGCCAGCTCCTGGTTCTCAGTGGCTCCGGCCGCCTGAATGACGGGTCCTTGGGGAGCATCCCGGCCGCTGCTTTCCTCCCCTCTCTCCTCCCCTTCTCCAGTTCCCTAGAGCACACTAGCAGGGTGAGCCAGGAGCAGCCCGATCCCCGGTCTCACGACTGCTGCTCACGTCCTAACGATGCCAACTCCTCAAACACCCCGGCATCCAGAGGCATTCTGTCCCCAGTGGGTCCTACCCAGGAGGCGGGCATCCCCACCGCAGCCTGTGCTCCCGAAGGCCTGTGTGGTCACGCACTGCGGCCCTGGCCCTGTCCCTCCTCTGAGCAACGTTATTGCCCATGTCTCACAGAAAGAGTCTCCCGGGAAGCCGCTTCTCACTCCTCACAGAAGTGGGCAGCCCCCAGGGGTTCCTGACACAACTCCTCATGTCCCTGCCTGTTTCCTGCCTCTTTCCCCATAAACTGCCAGTGACTTAGGGGCAGAGACTGTGCACTTAGGAGATGCTCAAAAACCCCTGGTAGTGGAAATTTAGACCATGTCATAGATTCATGGAATTTTATTTTAGAAGATTATCTGGGGAAATGACCTTGGTCTTCAGCACAAGGGCAGAGGTGGCCCAGTAAGTTTTCTCCATCGGACCGTCTTACAACAGGGCACAAGGAAACTCTGAAAACCAAAAGTTTTGCAAGAGGGTTGTGAGAAATATTTCAGGAGATTTGCCCTTAGTTTCTTGGCTGGCAGAAGACATTTTAATTCAGCTGGCTGATGATTGTAGAAAGAAGTCTTCCAGATATTTAAACCAATAGCAGGGCTCCCAGTTTAAAGGAGTGGAGGGAAAAAGCGAAAATAAAGGAAACTGATATGACTAGCATCTTTAAAGAATAATAAATTAGCAGAAAGCAGCATCCAACAGCAGCTACCAAGATGTCACTGTGTAATTACAGCTCATCAGCGTATGTCTTGCATATTCCAAAATAACCGTTACACTACCCTCTTTTCCCCCCCAAAATGGGGAAGGGAAGATGACAGCAATCCCCCAAAATAATAACTATATGGCTCCTTCCTAACAAGGGTGGCTCTCTGCTTTGAATGTCCAATCGTTTCTATAAATACATCACAGAGAAAAGAGTCTGAAATGGCTTTCAGATTCCTGGAATTCAAATGATCCTGGGTCGATTTTCAAGGATTTCCAAAATGCTTTTGAGACAAAATGATTTTTCCTGCTGAATTTCAAATAAAGAAGAGATCATTACGTTAAAACTAAAAGACATCAAAGTCTTCATTTGTGCGTGGTACCCCAGGGCACCAGACAGAATGCCCGCTTCACGCCCTGAGGTTTGGGCTGCCAATGATGATGGTGAATTACCCCCAGAACTAGCAGCTCCCTGCATTCACTCACTATTCGCTGCGCGGGTCAGGGTGACCACAGAACACATCCTAAAAGCAGGTGCAGATCTACGTGGTGCAGGAAAACCGCTCTTTGTGGAGAGGGTAGGCGGCACTTCCACTGCTTTTCATATTTTCACTGCATAAGATAAAACACACTAAGGTTTTCCCAAGTCAAAATAATCACTCTAAATCTTGAGGATGGAATATTTAAATTAAATACTCCAAAACGTTTCAAAAATTATCATTTATTGTTCAAAAAGGAAGCAAAAATTCAAAATTGTTCCTTTCTACCTACAATCATTTGGACATTCCTTCTAAGGATGAAGCTCAAAGAAGTTTTATTTTTTATTTCCAGTGCCTGTGAGGTGCTATGTAAATAAAGGAAAATAGCGTCACTCATTCCTCGTGCTGAGAATCGTTACAGCTTCCAGTCAGGTTGCGGCTGATTTAGGCAGTCTTCATAAAACTCCGCAGGGGTGATCACTTGTGATAGTTTTTAATGTAAGTGCAATTCGAAGATAGGCTTGGGCCTTCTTTCATTAAATCACGTACTAATGATCCAAAACATCCAATTAGAGCCAAAATTTAGCACCTACTAAGAGGTAGGCATATGTTAGATATTGGACACTCTGAAATGACCCATTTTCATGAGTATTGGGATTTTTCATGAGTCCCATGATTCATTTCTACCTGTACTGTATTGTCATTTTCATTCCATATCACCTTAGGAATCTGTGGTTTATTTTTAAACAGCAAACATTCCTTGGAGGTTAAGTAAGGTGAGCTCACCATCATTTTAAAGATGGGGAAACAGAGCATGAAAAATGAGAAATTACATAGTGTTATGATTTGATGAACATAACTAAGATTCATTCCAAGTGCTAAGGATTTATATAATGTCATGTTTTCTTCTTCACTCTTCAAAAAAAACATGAAGGTAACTCACGATTAAAATAATATGTTGTACATGACAGTTAAAGGAAAAGATTATGAGGTTAATAAATGCCAATAGTCACATTTTATGGCAACTTTTATTAAAACTCATGCCTAACAGCTTATTTTTAAATTTGTCAGTATTGATCATTTAGATTCAATATCTTTTCATGGAATCTGTAATAATACCATGTGTAGAGAATATATATTTATAGAGATAAAAATATTTCCAAGTCAGGGCATAATATTACCTAGAATTCCTGAACTATTGCTAAAACTGCAGAATTGCTTCTAAAAGTAGCTTAGAGTAGAAACCCACAATAAACACAGTTACACAGTGAAATAATTTACTCTTTGGTATACAGCTCTGTTGAAGGTGACAACATTTAAATTCAAGAACCAGGAAAATTTGTCACTAGAGAAGAGCCAAGCAGTAGCTTCGGTTCAATCTTTCTAAAGCAGCTACATCACAGAATCATCTGAGAGGGAGGGACTTGAACAATGATGTCCACAGATGGCATCTATAGAGATTTTTTCAGTAGGTCTGGAGGAGTCCTGGTGATGTGGATTTCTGTTTAAAGTCCCTGCCTGCTTCTGGGGTTCAGGCAGTTTGGGGAAACATCTTTTGCTGAAGTGAGAGTAAGAAACTGAATCATAGCTCTGCCATTTGCCGGTTCTGAGACATTGGACAAGCAACTTAAGACTGTCATTTCATGATATTCATCTATAAAAGGAAGGAAAGGATGCCTCTCTAAGGACATTCTTACTAGGATTACACAGGGCAAAAAATGGTGACCATTGCTACCAACAGTAGATTGATGTTAAAAAAAGTGTGCATCGTGTTCTCTCTTCCCCCAAATTAGCATCTATTATTGACATGGATGCCTTGGTGAAGTAATGCCATGTACGTTCCAATGAAAGCCTGAGAGTTGATCAAAAATAAATACTCTGCCCACCTCAACTGATTGTGGTATAATGGACACCAGACCATCTGTGTTTGTTCTAAGGGAATTCCAGGCTATAAAATTATGGCATGTCAAGGGTTTCTGTCCAGTAGAAAACAACACACTTAAATTGGGTAATCTGAGCAGGAGTCATAAATAAATTATTTACCAGAGTCTGGATAGCTTGTACAGAAACCACAAGGGATGCTAACATAAATCCGGGAGCCAAAGAAAGGCGCTCAGGGGCTACTTCACCCATGAGCCACAGGGACAAGGCAACAAGGGGTTTGTGGCCCCTGGAGTCAGAGGATTCCTTCCTAGGATCCTGAGGGACACAGCTCATTCTCAGTGACCCTTTAGAATGACAGCATATATAGGAATAAGGCCCCTGACCGCACGCCTCTCTCTCCTGCTGGTTTCTGACTAATGCTACCATTTGGTCAAAAGTCAATACATGCTGGGCAGGATGGAGAAGGGCAGGGAGTACACTGGAGGGGAAAAGGGACAGAATCCTCGCGTAAGTCATGGTGTGCCCTGGTGTCTCTGGCATAATCCTTGTAAAACCCAAGGACCCAGGTTCAAGACCCAGGGCTGAGGGAGCAACTATCATGAACTAAGTTACTAAGTAAATGGTGCTTTTTCCGCCTCTCTCTTCCTTCCTGTCTGCCTACTCCCCTTCATTCCTGCCTGCTTTCTTCTTCTGAGAAGAAAATAAGCCCTAAATCATCAGCCTCACAAAGAAACATTTCAGAAAAGAACTACCTCCAATAAGCAGATGTACATTTAAATCAAATGATACTCTTAAAGAATATAGAGTGCTGAGTTTGGACAAGTAATTTTTAAAAAGAAATGAAAAGAAAACAAAGGCAACACACAAAAAGAACTGACCAGTTTCGGGAAAGAAAATGAAAATATCAGTACAGTCATTTTTTCATATGAAATCCACATTTGAGACAGCGAAGAGCAGAGTGAACACTGCTGAAATCAGTAAGACACATGCAGGCATGACAAAGCAGGTCACAGAAAACAAAAACAAGAATGAAAGCATAAACTCCTTGGAGAGAAAATAACAGTTACAGAAGACCAAAAGAGTTCAAGTGAATGAAATGCATATTCCTGAAACAAACAAAAAATGAAATAGAAGAAAGAAAAGTTCAGATTTAACAAAAAAAAAACTTTTCAAATAAAGGATGATTTGAACTCAAATAGTGTGATGTAGCAACAGAAAAAGGAGGCAGAAATGTTAAGACGGGATATTGTGATGAAGCTACTGGATCTCAAAGCAACAAGGAAACTTTCTATTCAAAATTGTTGGTTTAGAACGACATCCATCACCAGACACTGATTTTTTTAACTTGACCACACCGTAGTCTAAGATCTTCTCCAAGAGTGAGTCTGAGATGTTCCCACCCAGGTACCTCCAACATCTGGCTTGCTACTTGGCACGGAGTCATGTAGAAGAGCAAACTAGGAGTATCTCAGACAGGCCATAAACATTTGCCTGTCACTTATCAATGACCGACACAGTTGTCCGTGCCTACAAAATGTTAACAAAAAATGATATGACTTCTAAATTTTATACTCAGCTGCACCTGAGTTAAGAGAAATGAAGTTTTAAACATTTAAGGGCATAAGGAATATATTGATAATTCTTTTTAAAATATGTATTCAAATGAAGAGACAAAGCAAAGGAATAGACTAAACAAAACTAACCCTTGGACACTGGCAATAGAACTGAGGCTACCCGCAGGGAATGAGCGGGTTGGGGGTATTGGGGGTGTTCAATGGACAATGAAAAACACTTGGCAATTTGGTGACGGGCAGGGTGTATGGACATTAACTTAAGGAATGGGGCACATGCACATAGGGTTTTATAGTATATATTATTTTGGAAAGCAGTTACTCTAGTAAATATTAAATTTATTTATAAATATATATATATATATTCAAGAGATTCATCAAAAAAATCTGGATGTGCCCTGGTGGAGTATCTGTTGTGTCTGCCACCTTCAGCCGAGCACAGTCCACATACATCCCAAAGACCCAGGTTTGCATTCTGGGCCCAGGGGAAAAATCAAGAGAAAAAACTGAAAAAATAAAATAAAATGTTTCTTCCTCCTCTTCATCCTGCCTGCCTGCCTGCCTATATGCCTTCATGCCTGCCTACACCTTTCCTTTTTGAAAAATAATAATAATGTGTACAATTTGAAGTATCACTGCTGGATCAAAGTAAATGAAAAACTAGTTCGAAATAAATCGGGAAATCATGCATACAAAACAGAATGCAAATGTTGCAATCTGGATCATGTAAAAATAATCATGTAAAATACTAAAATTAAAAAGTAAAGCAGGGTGCACCCTGGTGGCCCAGCGGTCTAATGCACCTTGGAGCAGCCCCACATACATCCCAAGGTCCAGGGTTCAAGACCCAGGGCCGGGGTGAACAACACATGTGAACAACTCAATGAAAAAATAAATAAATAAAGCTCCCCTTCCTCCTCTCTCTTCCTTCCTTCCTGTTTGCCTACTCACCTTCATTCTTACCTGTACCTTTCCTTTGAAAAAAAAAAAAGCAAAGGAAAATGTTACACGCAACAATTCTCTCATTGTTTTCAATGCAGGCAAACATTGAGTAAAGTTCACCAAGAAATGGTTATTCAAATGTATTATGTGAAAGTACGAAGAAACTACTAACTGATATCTTTTAGGTCCCCAAAAGCTCAGAAAAAGAATGCACTGTGGCTAAAAAAAAAGATAAGGGACAAAAATAGATAAGAAGGGAAGTGATATATCATGAAATGCAGCATTCTAAGACATCAGAATAGAGCCAAAGAATGAATGAAATTAAATGAATTCTTTAAAGAAAAAAAGCTGTTGTCATCGTGAAACCTGAGACCAATACAAATGTCCATCCTACAGGCCCTTTGAGGCCTGTGTGTCTGTTCATTGCTGCATCCCAGGCCCCGGAACACAGCGGACCCATCACAGGGCTCCAACATGATTGACAACAGATCAGTGCTAGTGACGGAATTCATGGAAATCCACACAAAGGAATAGTGTGTATCTGTGAACAGTAAGGTCGATGCATGGCTGATGTGAGAGTTTCAGGCACTGTGTTAAATGGAAAGAGAGCAGTTCAGAACAATAGTATACAGTGATCTCACTTCTATAAAAAGAAGATTTAGATATTATATAAATGTCATATAAGTAATATACATACTGCAGGCAGATAGTATTCATAGAGGAAAGTGTCTAGAATAATACATATGTATATACGAAAATCTCACTGGAGGTCCTTATGAAGGAAAGAGAATAACAGAAAGAGGAAAAGATTTGCACTTTTCATTTCTGATTTGTTTTAACTTTTTTTATAATGAGCATGTTAATTGTATAATTTATATCACTTAGACCGAAAAACACTCTACATGCCATTTGAAACTTTCTCATACTATTTCTTAGATCACTAAAATAGACGGGAAAAACACACATTATTCAAATAGAGACAATTTTTTAAAAAAATTTACATCACCAGCCTTACTGATCTTATGTTAAGTATAGTGATAACTGCACCATGACAACTCATTTTATCTGTTTCTCTAACAAGAAAGTGGTTCAAGAGGTCACCCTGAAGATGCAGATGTCATTTATGCTAAAGAGATCAATTGTAGATTTTATGCCACATTCCCTATTAGAACAATTTGGAGAAAGAGTACCTTCTCATTAAGTGTTCAAATAGCATTTAACTGAGAATGCAAAACACAATTCAAGCCTAATGTTGGGTTCATGCAGAAAATATGAAATGGACAGTAAAATATTTGCTTAGGCATAAACATGCACACAAATGAAAAACAATTCTCCAGCAAAAGCAAAGTCCAAAACATGCTAAGTGGAATCCAACAGAACATGTGTGAACTCAACAGGTAAAAAATTTCCTAGAATTTATCACCCCACTCTCGGCAAAATTGTCAGCAGTAGACGACAAGTATATATGTATTTTAGCTCTGAAAAATCTCTCAATGTGGATTGCATAGGCAGATTATTTGGGGAAGGCAAGAGAGAATGCATTTCTACTTATTTTTATTTTGTGGGTTGTTATATGAAGAATGTGATTAACCTTTCATAATATTCTGTGAAGAGAATATTAGGAAAATGTGTTTAAATTATATGATAGTTTTGTTCAGACATAATAAAGTGCTAATTTCCTGGGTAAACCAAAGGACTGGCAATCTTTGAAATGAAGGGATGAGCTCCAACTGTTTAGAGCTCCTAGGTTCTCATGAAATCCAGGATTCTGAGACCTGGCAGGGCTACACTGGTTTGATTACACCCGGGAATTCCTTCAGGATGAGACGCTGGTCTTTTCCATCACCAGCCATCAGCGCTGTGCCTCACTTCAAAACAAACAAACTCTGGTGCTAAATTTCTACAACCTTAAAATAGAATGAATAGGTCATCTGACAGGAGAAATGGGAAAAAAATTAAGTTATAAAAATCATCCACTGCTTAAAAAACATGAAACATTTGAGAAAAAAAATGACTTCATATCCCTTCACCTAAAAAAACCACATGCTACATCTTTCAGTTTACTCTCTCTGTGTAAGATATTCCATTTAATTTAAAGCCTAAGTATAATCTACTCTGATTTTTCACTTTAATTCTTTTCAGAAGTATTTCCCATATTATTACATTTTTTTCCACACACATTATTTCAAAATCTTTATCACATTTCATAAAATGACTTTACCACTGATTCCCAAAGCATCACCCTATGTTTGGGAATTTAAGTTGTTTTCAGTTGTTTAGGTTACAAGATAATTATTACATGTAAAGATTATCCTAGTTACGTTTGTCTCCTCACGATAGATTCTCAGAAAGAGAATTAATTAGCAAACATAAAAAAGTAGCTTTCTTCATACATATCAAATCTCTGAGCAGTTAATTTGTTAAACAATGCAAGTTGAAAACTAATCTACAACTTTCAGTTAGAAGTTAACTATATTTAAGGAAATAGACCTATCTGTATATTTAATATATAAATATTAGACATAATGTACATATTATTTAGCTTATACCTCACACTTCACTATACTACTCTTCGGTTATTCTTTTTTCTGAATTTTTCTGAATTGTCTGTTCAAACTCTCTGTTCATTTATTTGTGAATTAATGTTTTTTTCTTATGTACTGTTGTGATTTCATGATGTAGCAAATATTTTGCCCTGTGTAATATTTGTGGCAATAATGCTTATGTATATATTTTGTGTAAAGTGCTTTCAAAATGCTATGTAAGAAAATTCCATTTCATGCTGGTATTGTTGTTACCATTGAATAAATACACTAAGGTATAATTTCCGTGCTTTCGCTATTTTGTTAAATGAAATGAGTAAGTAAACTCATACAGTAAGCAGTGAGCATGATTTAAAATGGCTGAAATTGCTGCATTCACATTAATTAATTAACTGCACGTGGCCTGCAGTGATATATTAGTTTATCTTGTTCTGCAGAGGGGTGAGTCAGTCAGTCGCCCTTGGCTGAGTGCTCGGTCTTCACCAACATTGAAAATTAAGACACACAGGGAATGGTTCCTGAAGTATCTGAGCTTTTTTCTTGAGTTAAATTCTGAACCGCCATTAAAGTTCTAGTCCTATGTAAAGAATCAGAATATACACTATGTGTTTGCCAGCTCCCCAGCAACATTCTCATTCCTGCAAAGCAAAACTATCAGAAGCATTCCTCTCTTCATGGTTCATTCCATTTGTCCATTTGCCGCATTCTAATCGCACCAGTTGATGGGATTTTCCCCAAATACACCACAAACATTCAAAATTCTGAGTCGTGCTCCTCCATTCTCTGCCCAAAGTACATTTCTGCCTACTTGTCAATAAGGCAAACTCCATACTTTCATTTGAAGCTGCAGTCAAATAGCATCTCTTCAGTGAATGCTGTGCCACGGACGTTCATTCATACTCCCCGGAATCATGATGACTTTGCATATTAGGTATTTCACTGTCTATAATGAGCACCCACATTTGTGACCCAAAGTTTCAGAAAAAAAATCTTTTGATTTAATTTTTTAATTCAAAATTCGTTTATATTTAGGTACTTGGTTTTTGCATTACAAAGGAACTCTAACATTTATTTGTTAACGTTTTGGTACAAGAAATGCTATGCAACAGAGAATGACAAAACACAAGCACAGATGCAAGGACAAGAAGCTTTTCCTCCTGTTCCTCCATAGTCCCAGGACACTCCCTATGGGAGGAGAGTTCAAAGTGTCCCTGGGGTGGCTCTGTGGCTCTGCGAGCTTAAAGCTGATGTCATGCTGTTCACCGGTGGTAGTAACTTTCAATGCCACACACTCAGAGGGGCCTTGTTGGGCCACTGGGCCTAAAGTAACCCACCCCATCCCACCCCCTTTCAAGTATATCACCTCACCCATGTTAACGCCTATGCTTCTCATTGTTTCTTTATCTGGAGATATTTTGCTTATATATTCTTGCTTATTACCTGACTCCCACCAGTAGGAAGTAAGCTCCAAGATGGCAGAGAGCTTGTCTATACTGATTTTTCTTCATTGTGAATCCAGTGCTTGGCAC
>RJWH01001673.1:159750-270243 GCA_004363575.1 Solenodon paradoxus
GTGCAGTCAGAATTTAAATTATGTCACATCGGCAGAGGAGCCTCTCCCTCAAACACTGGAAGATACGCATCTCATTTTAAAGCAGGGGGTAAATTCATCAGAAAAATAAGCATACTCTCTACTTTCAAATCTGCCTTCATTTAATACAAATATAACAAGAGTTCAAAACGCATTTTTAGACAATATGGCAAATTAGATTGTTATTGTGGAAATCAGACCTTAGAACCCGTCATGAGACAAATGCAGTGACAGAGAAGCTCAATCTACGGTCTCCTGGGAAAAAAGGCAGACTTTGCCGTCAGTGAAAGGGAACACACGGGACTTTGCTCATGCTATGATGCTGACAAAAGGCAGTGATACTGGACATACGGTGTGGTTTACACCCATGCTGAGTAGCTTTTGGACAGGGACACTGAGATTTATACCTAACCTGGTTAATAATAGCAAACTGCAGATCCATCAACAAATGTTGCTTATAGGAAATAGAATTCACAAGAAAAAGAGAGAGCAGCATGAGACCAAATTAATCCACAACATGCAATTTCCTTCTCTGTGCAGAGCCTTCACCGAGAGGAAATCTGAAAACTCACCACCTGCTCAGATGAGCCACTCGGCGAGTTCAGTGAGCTTCAGAAGGGCCTGGCCTCTGACACGACCAAAGGAATTCACTTAGGTAACATGGTGAAAACGAAACTGCATTTGCCGAAAGGTAAATTGTGATCGAAAGTACAAGGAAGGAATAAAAGGGCTATGCTCTCAATTCTCAATCTCTGACCTCTAGTGAGACTGTTTACGTGTACTAATTTAAAGCATTTGCAATGTAATATGCAAAAATCAGTGATTTCTGGTGCTTCTTTCAGATCAACTTGTCTTGCCAATCGATAGCAAATGTTTCACTCATCTTAAAAATCTTCCCCTTTCCTTTTGTCCAGGCACAGGTCTAGTATCTCTTTCATGGAAGTTTTCTCTCTCTGCTCTCTTCCTCCCTCTTGTTTCTCCCATTTATTCCAGATAGGGCCCGACTTTTCGTAAAATCCAATCCAGTCAAGGAGCAATGTGAACTGGATCCAAACCTAGTCACCGCCCCTTCTACCCACACGACTGTGAGCACATGACCCAGTCTCCCAGGCTTCCTTTTCACACACACACACACACACACACACACACACACACACACACACACAAAGAAACAGTGGGGAAATGATATTTACATCATGGAGTGCTGTCAAGCGTTGGAAATACTTTGTGAAAAGCATCTGGAGCGTAGCAGTACCTGTCACTGTCCCCCTGCCCCTGCACAGCCACAATCCCACTTCAGACAGCAATCACCTGGAGCAAACCTCTCCTGAAGGCATGGCCGGGTGGGGCACTTCGTGGAACAGCCTCTCTGCTTATATAATTGTTTCAACAATATAACTCTCATCTTGGGGCAACTGTACCTTTGAGAGTGTGAAGCTTTTCTTTCTTTAATTCTACAACATGTTATATATAGCTGTGAAACTTGCACAAGGCAGTGAAAACCTTCAGCTCCTTTCAGTGGATCTGGAAGTGCACCGGTTGAAATATTTATTTGCCCCCACACCCCTCACACACATACCAAACATTTTACTCATTAGAGCAAGGGTGCTGGTCTGAATTTTCGAACACTGTGTCCAGCAAAATGCAGATGAGGAGGAAAAAGAATAAGATGTCAATTTTCTGATGCTGCTCAGAGGTCTTGATAAACGCTGATTCTTCTAACATATTATTTGAAGAATGCAAATTATTTGGAGGTTAAAACTGTCAAAGAAGGGGCTTACACACACGTGCGCCACAGACTAAAAGGAGTGGTTGGTGGAGGAGATGATGGCCACCACTGATTTCAATCACGTCGTGGCTTTGTGTGGCTGGAATATTATGTGTGAATCTCAGCAACAGCGCATAGGGATCACATCTAGGCACTTTACAAACATGTTTATAGAGTTTTCTGTGTTGTTTTTACTCATTGCTATTTAATCATTTATTTAGATAATGATGGTGCTTGCCTTCAACCCATGCATATCTATAAAATCCACCCTAAATGAATGTAGATGATTCCTTGCGAACGCGAGAAATGTGCCACCTGCAACTGAATCTGAACACGTATCTGAAGCCTCTTCTCCAGAATCGCGTCCCTCCGTCCCCGCGTCAGACACGCAGACGACCTGCTCAGTGGCGCGGCCTCAGGAGCGACGCCCCTGCCACCACGCAGCCCCTCCGCGTCCCGCTCACGTTGCTCAGGGTTTATCCGCGGCGTTTTTTATGCATTTAAAAGTATACAAAAACATGCTGTCTGATCAAGATTTGCAGCATGACGTCTGGACCACGAGAGTTTTCCCTTTTTTTTTTTTTTTTTTTCCATAATCTCTGAAAGTTTTTCATTTAAACTGAAGGACTTCCTCCTAATCCTTAAAAATAACCTTTGAACTATTTGAAAAGTAAAGAAGGTAAAAACGTGAAAATGAGAAACCAAACAGGCAAATAAATCCAATGAAACAAAAATAGATTTTTTTGGTCTGTAGAATTGAATCACCATTTACCAGAAGGGACCGGGTGGGGGCAATCGGGTAAAGGGGCCGCTTCTGCGGTGAAGGAAGAGCTGGTCTGCAGTGGTGACCTGAATGCGTTCTACACAGGTGCTGATTTCTAATGGCACGCAACACACGCCTATACACTGTTATGGTTCAGTGTTGACTCAATAAAATTGTTTTCTAAAGCAAAAATAAGTTGGGGCATAATGAGCTAAATGTTCAGATATGAGGGCACTCCACTGGCAGACAGTTTACCAATAATCCCAGAGACTTACAAGACCTGCAAAGAACATCAGACATAAAATTTGTGACAGACAAGCTCACACGTTTTAGCACAGAAATGTTCCTTCCAGGGGCCTTTACTGTGAGTCCAAACTCGGGATTTGCTTATGGATTTCCCTTCCCAACATCCAGCTCTGCTCAGTTCAACAAACTACTCTGCCTCTAACGTAACTCCCTCTGAAGTCTTCCCAAGAATACTAAAAAGGAAGAACTATTTAAAGTGATGGCTTGCAGATTACATTTCAAGTTTCTAAATTCACTTCGCAAAGTGAGTCGATACCAGATGTGCAGAATCTGTCACCAAAAACAGATCACAATGTCCTGGACTGAGAGCAAGGACAACCAGTCACAACATCGACGGGTCATGTAGAAAACAAACTAGAGCTCTGGACAGCAGAGATGACTGGTAGATAGATAGATAGATAGATAGATGGATAGATAAATACATTGATAGATGATAGATAGATTATAGATTGATAGATACATGATAAATACATAGATGATAGATGATAGACAGATGAGAGATGACAGGTGGATAGATAGATGATAGATTACAACTTGCACCTATGTGGTTCTTTAACTGTGATGTTACTACCGTGCAAAGATTTAAGTGAAATATACTATTAGTAAGAAGCACTATGGGATAGGAAGTAACAATGAACTTTGGAGTCACGCTCAGTGGGATGGCTTTCAACAAGGTTTTCAATTTGAATTTGATATTTCTATTAGTAACATGGAGCCTGCAGGCTGACTGACTGCAGGACTGAATGGATGATACAACTGAACTTCGCTGCACGGCTGAGGTCTCAGTAACTGTGTTTTTCTGTCTGCTGAGCTGGGAAACACATGCATGATTCGTTCCCCATTGCTAAGTCAACAACACTTCAGCAAAGATCTCTTCTAATCACCTCCAACCTACTGGCATATTTAGAGTATAGAACCTCCTTGCAGGTTTGTTACATTGCTTCAGGCCATCAAACAAAAATTCTCCAGCTCTGAAAACATAGTTGGCTCACTGTCACTTCAGAGAATTCGTTATCATTTTAAGAAGAGTTTTAAAGCATTTTCAAATTGCCTGAAAACACAGAACTGCCATGGCAGACGCAGTCTTTCTGAAACACTGCAAAGAAATATATATATTTAGAACTTAATGCTTCCAGAGTATTTTGAGGTAATGTCTTATATAAGCGATGGATGAGTGATATGTTTAGTTACCAGCATGACATTTTTAAATCGACTGTAAATGATGCAAAGAATCCAAGTTTGCAAGGTCTTAGGATTGCCATTAATAATAAGAGAATGTGACTTCAACTAACTTGGTAGCATGTGCATGGGTGTCTCTACTGTTTATCACGCTTACACAATTAGTGGAAGCCAAGAAGTATAGAATCTGAGGCCAAGGTTGCTGGTCAAAGGCTTCTCAACCTAGAAAGATGGCCCTACAGCTAATGTTTTGCCTGACTTATGTTTTCTTTCCACTTTCAATTCTTTTACCTATTCAGGTATTTTTGTAGATGCATTTTATCAGCTGCCACGTTGCCAGAATATGGCCAATTTACCAACCTTATTTTTAAACAGATGCTAGACAGCAGAGATCTTGTGGCTGATGAAATTCTATTTTAGCATGACTGTCAAGAAAACCTATTTTAGAAATCGTTATTGACTTTACATTCCTATTTTGAACAACTTCGATGTCTCTTTGTCTTAAGTTTATACATTCTGGCTTAAATTAATAGCTGTGGTTAAGCTGAAAGTTAATAAGCAAAACTTGGAAAAACTGCTTTCACATAGTCTCATAGCAGAGACTGTCTCCAATGTCCCTCTCTCTGCCGGGGACCATCCAGGGATCCTGATCATCCCATGTGCTCAGTGGACGATTTAGAAGTTTCCTCAGAAACTGGATACAACAGTGCAGGTGGTAGCTGCGGACCCCCTCTTTCTCTTCCCAGGAGGTGGGGGGCCGGGGGGGCTCCGGACAGATCAGAGGTCAGCCCCGGGCTCTGCCCTGCCCCGTCTGCCACCCCCGCTGGAAAGCACCGATGCAGGGAAGAAACCCAAGAGAGGGGAGACCCAGTCACTGGACCTCACCAGGAAAAAGGGGCAAAAGCCTTAGAGGGAACCCTTTTCTTCACTCTTCTTCCAGATCCTCAAACTTTGACACAAGCTTGCATCTGCTGAAGTCAGCCCACAAGCTGCTCCTCCAAGCGGGGACTCCTCAGCCTACTGACAAAAGGGACTTCATTTTTCCACGTAAACCTAACCTTCCTGTCATCCATGCTGTGATCCGTGTTAGGCTGTGAACGACACACACGCTGGGAGCATTTAACTCACTTGGTAAAGTGTCTGGCCCGGATCCAGACGTGACCCTGGGTTGGAGATGCTCTTGGATTGGCTGTGGTCTTCGAAGAGCCCCTTTCAGAACTGCCGTCCAGTCAGCCTTCTGCTTCGATGGCTCCACCAAGTTCCATAACTGAGTTCTAATGAAATACTACAAATCCCCCTGAAGTCCTTTAGCAAAGCCTACCAACCTCCATTGAAAGAGGCGCCCTGGTCACAGGCTGTGTCTGAGGAGTCCCTTTCTTCAGAGGGAGAAAGAAATAGAGGCCCGGGAGGTAAAGAGCGGTTGCAGTTACAGAACTAACTGGCAGCCGTCTCCTGAGGTTCAAGGGGAGGCCCATCAAGGGTGAAGAGTGGGCGAGTTGAAATTTCTAGAAAGGTAGGATAAGAGTCGAGCAGAAGAGCATTAGATACTAACACCAGCCTCTAGCTATCCCTCAGGTTATTCCTCTACAAATTCATGCATCTAATCTGCAGATTGGACAGAGGAAATAAGGCACAGCTGAGCACAGGTGTAACACACATTCTTCCTTAGGAAAAGAAAATCAAGATGCTTTAAACTGCAGGATTTTAGACACATGACCCCTCAGGTGAGTTCCACTCTACAGATCCTTTGTGTAACAAGAAGTATTTCCCGGGGCTGCCCTGGGCTAGGCATGGCATGCGGTGCGGCATGGTGTAAAGAGCATGGACTGCAGAATCCACAGATCTGGCCTCAGATATCTACTCCCCTCCCTGGAATGTGCACTTGAAACAGATTACTGACGTCTTTGAGCTTCAAATCCCTCATCCGTAAAACAGGACCCTAACACTAAGAGGGAGTTGGGAGGTAAGGAATTGGGGTCAACTGTGCATTAAAAATAGGGAAGAAATCTTTAAGCCCCAGGGTATGTGTTAGTCTGGAAAACTGCTCTCTGCTGCTAAACTAATGCTCATCCATTAATTTTTAAGCTAAATGACTGAAAGCAAACAATTGTGAAAGAGGAAATCACATTCCACCAAATACGGACGGTCTGGCGCCATCTGCTTTAGGGCGGGATGTGAAATGTGCTGTGAGCCCAAACAGAGACGCAGAGCCCCTCCGGCACTGGCTTTGCCTAGAGCGTCTCGGACGGGAAGAGGATATGACACCGCGTAGTGTGTTTGTGACATATGACAACGGGGTCTGATTTTTAATTTATTCAATGATGTTTCATGATTATGAAATATTGGGAACTTGTGGAAGAAAATGGGAGACTTGGGAAAATTACCTTGTATCACTATCTAGAGATTATTATTAATTATTAACATGCATTTATATTAACTTCCAGTCATTTACATTTGGTTGGATAAATGGATGGCGGGATGGATGGAGAGACAGATGGACAGATGAATGAGTAAAGAATAGATCAACAGATGATGGATTATTATGGTTTATATAATGTTTTAATTTTCTTTCTACATGATATATTATTTAGGAACATGATATGTGGAAAACATGCTATTTTGGCAGCTGCTATCATATACAAGCTTATCTCTTTAACAATTTCTCTATTGTAGGAGTTCAGATTATTTCTACCCTTGGCTATTAAAATAATACTGCCATTTCTCATTGATTTATAATCCTAACACTGATAAATTTACTGAACCTTTACTATATACTATTCACTGTTCTAAGTCCTTTCCACAGATTTTCACATTTTAATTTTCACAATAACTTGGAGTTAGCTTTTATCATCTTTAAAGAGAAGAAGAAACTAAGCCACAGAGAGAAATGACTGTAACTCTCCTAAAGTCCCCTGGTGAACATAGAAAGCAATGGACACGGTAACCTGGGTCCCTGGACTCTGCTCCGAATCATGTCAGAATACCATCGCTCTTAAGAACAAGAGCACATGTTTGTTAAAACTCTTTTCATATGCTTCTCATTTTTCAAAAGAGCACAGAAAACTCAGGAATAGTCAGGAAAGTTTTAAAAGAAAAAATACAGAGCAAAGTATTCCTGGTGACTCAATTCCTTCATTGAAATGACTTTACTCAACCAGTGATATCTGTCTTACTCCTCCTCTTAGAGAATTACAAACTGTTGTGCTCACATTACCTGAAAGAGAGGGAGTATGAAGTCTTACATTCGAGAAGTGAATAATGGATAATTGTGATTTTCGTGCTCTGAACTATCACGGTGGGTTGGACCTGAGTTGAATCCCAGTTCTGCCCTTTTCTGGATGCAGTCATAGAAGGAATACTTACCTCTCTTAGTGCCACGTTTACAGTGTGAAAATTGGGAACTCAACCTCTCTCAGTGTTATTAAGGATAAAATCCAATGCTACCCATGTAAAGCTTCTGGAGCAGTGGCTAATACATAGTCAATGATTTTCTTCCTCCTCTATCTTGCTCCCTTTAAAAAAAAAAAAAAACTTCTTCCTGGAACAGCAAAGCTTAAAACTTAAGCTTTTATAATACGAGTATTAATATCTTGTTCAGAATAAAATCCTTCAATAAGTGCATTTGAAAAGTACCCAGTCTCCTCCAAAAAGTGTCTATCCATGTCTTCTCCCTGCTGAATGCAAAGGGGCCACCAGGGTCTGCTCTGCAGAGTTCACGTCTTAATGGAAACAGACTAAGTTGGGAAAGGACCTGATGGTTAAGGACCAGGTCCTACTCTAGACTTGGTGTACCATGTAAAATATCAGGAGGAAGCTTTAAATAACAATCACAAGCATCATTGGAGTATCTAGGGATGGCAGCTCCAAATATGTTAAATAGCAGCTATTATTTCCTTTATTCAACCTGTTCAAATGACAGTCCCAGCTTAGACTACATGCTACAAGGAAAATAGCCAATTATTTCAGCAGTCTGCAATATGTCAGCCACTGAAGAATAAATAACATATTTATCTTTAAAAAATTATGTAGCAGGTTGAAAAGAAAATGTCCCTGTAACAGCTGGCACCAGAGTTCCCCTAAGGGAGAAAACTGTCTTTGTTTAGCAAAATACCTGGATAGATGGTTTTAAGCTGGAAGGTGTGACCTGAGGGGATGCTTTATGTGACAACAGCAAAACCAAAACCAAATCACACCTTGATGTCTCCAGGAGACTTTGACCTCTGGAGGGTGGAGGAGGCACTGACAGAGCTAGTTGACCATGAGAGTAGAGGGGGCAGTGGAGAGCAACATTGTAAGCGATCTGACCATGCAGAAAAGGAGGTCAGAAAATAAATTCCCAGTGGCAGGGAAGTCAGAGCTTTCATTTACTAAGTCACAGTTTGGTTCTGAGAGGCAGCTGCCTTCAGCCCTGCAAACCTGTGTTCCAAGCATCATATAAACCAACGTCTTCTTGGAATGAAGTGTGCATGGAAGAGAGAAATAAGTATAACTCCAAGTGTTAAAATTTAGAACTTAGCAGAAATATAAACTCAGACTTGGGAGAACATGAGAACATGCACTGGAAAATAACTGATAATGTGGGGAGGACACTGAGTTCCCTGTTGAAAATGGAGTCCAGAGTTTGAATCAATTCCATGCAAATTTCAAAGGCGTCTCACACCAGAATCACATGAGGAATAGAAGCACCACCCCCTCCCCCCAGCTAACATTGTAAAAGTACCAGTACAAAGGGTCCTAAGTTACTCACAGAGCTGGATTTAATCTTCACATATTTCTGCTGTAGCTTTATTTTTTTTCCTAAATGTTTCAAGAGTAATAGTTACATAAAAATAAATATCAAATAATTCCAAAAGCATTCTATATGAAATAAAGACACTGATCTGAAGAAAGGTAAGACACTCCTTTCATTGGCTATAAAAATAGCAGCATCAAAACTGAGTATCCTGGGTGCTCAGAGGCAGAAATGCTCCACAGCAGTGCTGGTTCTGCACCCTGAATATTTTTTAAGGATTGAGAAATGTCCCGTGAAGAGGAGCCAGGAACGGCCCTCTCCCTGAGAACCTGCTCAGTAGCCTAGCAAAGCTACCATGTGTTCCTGCTCTAGAATGTTCTCAGCCCACCTCCTGGCCCTCCCCACAGACACCCATTGTTCAAAGCAGAACAGCCCATTCCTCACTCCTCTGTCCTGACCTGTACCCCGGAGTAAACAACACTCCAGTTACCCAAACTAACAATCTTCCTTTCATCTGCATCCTATTCCCCGTCCTTCAGAAGCCTTAGAGTGTTGAGGACAAATTAGCCACCCAACCCACTGTGGGCTAACTCACTGACTTTCCTTGTCATCCCATTATTTACCCCAACTTCTCAGTCACTTTACAATTCTTCTTTCCCCACAAGTGTCTTAAAAGGTTTATGTTTCTACATCCTACCTTTTGTTGTTATTGTTTGTTTAGTTTACATTAACTCTAAGCTCCAACTTTCCATGAAATTCGCTCCCAAATGTACTTCTCCATATTTCTCATCTCTCCTGCTTTAAAACTCTACTTATAAAAGCAAGCTATGGATAGCTATCTCACCAAATAATTCAATATTTATTCTGTTCTAACCAATGGTGCTACCACAAAGCCACCGACCAAATCATGATTTATCTTTTCTTCACCAGGTCCTCTCACCACTATTCCGCAGAAACAAATTCAACTGTTCTTCTAGTCATACCTGAAAAGGTTAGGATGAAACACATCATTATAAAAATGCCTCAGTAGGATAGAAGTTTATCTCTTTCTCTGAGAAAGAGAACTAAGCCATCCACAGTCAGTACGGTAATTCAAAGGTGTGAAGAACCAGGGTGCTTCAATCCTCAACAGGTAACAGTCCATACCCGAAGGTGACTGGCCCAACTTCTGCCATCACATTCAGGCTCAATCCAGTAAATGAACATACACTACCTTGCATTTTAAGCAAATACTCTAGAAATTATTAACATTATTTTCACTCGTATCTCACTAATTATGGCTTGATCACATGACCACAGCTAACTGCAAAGGAGGCTGAGAAATAGAGACTTTAGGGACATAACTACATGCTTAGCTAATACCCCTATTGCAGTAAAAGAAGAGAAAGTGGAGACATCTCTTCCACAGCTATAGAGCCACTTGGGGATATGTTGGTTTAAAGGGGAATGTTAATAAGTTTATAGGGGAAGCATATTAAGTGAATTGTAAAGAAATTCTTTACTGGTCTCATACACCTGCAAATGTTCACACTGAAGAAGAATGCTTTGCTGTAAGTTTTATTTTTCCATAACTTTCCTATTTAATGTAGGTTCCAACCATGATTAGAAAATATCTTTGTTAAAGCATTATAAAAGAGTATTTTCAAAGATTTATACTGACATCTCTCTCTGAACTCACCATCTACTTTATTCATTCTATATTTAAAACATGCTATCAACATTACTCATTTAATGTATGTGTTTAGAAGGGAAAGATTAAACGACATTAAGCAATTTATTTCCTGCCCTGATCCTTACATTCGAGAAAGCCACTCTAATAGCATCACGTTGGGTGGGTCAGATAACCTTTCCAAATCTCAATTTTCCCATGTAAAATGAAGATACTATCAGCACACTAAAGTACAGTTGACGGGTTGAAATGGAATCATACATAGAAGTACCAAAATGCAGTGGGTAGTCAACAAATGCTGTCACTTAATTTTCAACATGCAAAAAATAGGTTTAACTCATGAATCTTAATGCTTCTGTTTCTAGGAGAAGAAACTAATGACAGGCAGAAGAACAGAAAAGAAACAGCTGGAACTTCAGGAAACACTGTCAATCGGTACTTTCTCCTTTTCCGAGAAAGAGGTACTCTGACATAAACTCTTAATGTGGTCTCTAGGAAACAGCTGTTGCACACACAGAAATATATATTTCGTGTTAGCCTACTAGAGATTCTCCAAATCTTGACTCATCTACAAGACCAGTCAAAACTTCATGAGATTGTCTTTACTCAACACCTCCATGAAAGAATCTCTGAGAAGCAAGTCCTCGATAAAAATGTGCTGACTAAGTAGACTGATTGAGGATTGCTAGATAAATGAGAAACATGATGCAGATAAATACTGCAAAGTCCTAAGAAAAAAGATCATTAATAAACTGTACTTTGGCTAAAGTTTAACCTCTACCTATGAACAATAGGAGAATAGAGTGCAACTATTTTTCACTATAATTCTTAGTTTAAAAATGGAATTGGATTGGGTACTCTGTAAGAGATTTTCTGCTCTAAAACTTCAATAATCGGTGTCAATTTCAACATGATTGTTTCGGATTAAATATAACTCTGAGCATTGATGACAAGGACAGGAACCCATTTGAGCTGGTGAACCTACATACCTTTCCTTCCTGGTCAGTTCTCCTTGTTTTCAAAACATAGTTGAAGTTGGCACTATTGAGGAATTGGAGTTTCAAGTGAGATAGCAACTGGGCAGGTAGCTTGTAACTCCAGGCAACCCAGTCCCTTGAATACATTTTGTGTTCAATTTTCTGAAAATGTGTATCAATGCAGCATATCTGCTGGTGCCTTGTTGGCATTAGACTAAGAATGGGAAGATAAATATGACTGGAGCCTAGATACTGAGCTCTAGCTTATGATATTATCTAGGAATCGCTATTAACATATCTGTTTTGTAGGAACTGATTATTTTTTTGAAAAAAAGGGGACGAGGAAGGGGAAGGTAAAAGGGAAGAGGAAGCAATTTTGTTTAGGTTTTGCTGTTGGCCCAGCCCTGGGTGGAGAACCAGGTCCTTGACTATTTGGTCCACACTCTAGCTACTAGCTTAGTGTCCAAGGCCCCAGGGCACACCCATAGGGATGTTTAAAAGATAGACATGCAAAATGGTTGACAATTGTTTGTGAAAACATCTCTATGATGACAGATTTTTATTTTCTCCTTCTTCTCTTCAAATATTTTCTACTTATATTTTATTTAAATTCCTGACCAAAATCACCGAGCAGATCAAATACCAATTTCTACCTATGGGAGAAAATATCTTAGTCAATCAAATTTTTAATCCTCAATGTTAAGTTTTTTAATGTTTTTGCTTTTAATATAAGTGGGCCAAGAAGACATTTGAAAATACGTCAAATGGAAGTTTTTAAATCAGAGACTATGGTAAAGCGATTATTACTATATATAAAATATTATTCACCTTACTTCCCTATTCAACCATTCAGCCCTTTCTTAAGACTGGCCTTTTGGAAGATAATTCTTTGATCACTGGAGTTCCACTCTTTAGCTTTGTCTTCTCACTATTTAAACACCCTGAAAACTCTCCTGAATCGTTTTATTATTCCAAGCACTGGGCACAGCGCCTGGCATACTGTAGGCACTCATTAATTGTTTGATTGATGAAAAATAAGAATATTTATAAGTTATATAAATGAACAAAAATCTTTTGAGCATGGATGATAAAAAAAAATTTGCATCCGAGAAAAAGAAGTCTTTGAAGTTGAATCTGTCAAAGAAACTAAAAAATTCAAAGGCTCTTCTATATTACCCTGGCATCTTATTTTATATCAATATCACATTGAAGCAATGATTTTACCTTACTTCACTCTTATTTCTCTTGGTGATGGTCAGGAAAGACTAATGAAGAGACTCCTGTTCACGCCTGAAAACCCAAAGGCCACTGCAAACTCATGAAAACCATCTGCTATAATGAGGAAGACAGTCTTAGTCTCACAGTCTCATCTTCTCAACAACTAATGGGAAAACTGATCAAAGGTTCCATTTTGTATTAAACATAACTTCAGTCTAAGAGATCTAAGGTTTTCATTTTTATTTGTACTACTCCATATATACTCCATATACTCCATAATATTAAGAGACTTAAAATTGAAGTACTGTGAATGCCTCAGAAGAAAAGCATTATTCTCATAAATGTTAATCACCCATGACATAAAAATAAGTACTTTTTGCTTACTACAGAACAAAACATATTTCTATAATTAGGGGTGCTGTCTTTTCTCCCTTGTAAAAGTGTGTATCTATTGAAATGTTCTTCTAGACTCTGAATGTGTCTGCTGCAGTAAGGTGAGTGTCAAGATTAGCCAATGAAAACATGAGCATCATAGAGTATGATTACTGCCAGCCCTTTTGCCTCATAAACCTTCAACACCAGTTAGGAGGAGATTCAGTCAGAAATTATGGAACACATTGTATAACCAGAATTACGCTTCCAATTATAATTTATTCACTACTCCTCGAGTGTGGGCTCTTATGAACTCTTTCAAGAATGAAACAAAAAGTGACGAAGGCATTAACACCTGTGGGGCTGTGTGACATCATTGCCTTTCTAGCTCTTATTATAGACACGCATATATTTTTACACTTGCCCAGCACTCACCACGTGCATATATTAGTGGTATGATCATCTGACTCTCTAGAAGACCACTGACAAACTTCTGGGGAAAGAGTCAGACATTAAATATTTTAAGCTCCATGCACCAAAAGCTAACTATTCAGCTGATAATTACAACATGAAAAGAGACACAGGCAATAAATGAATGAGCAAGGTTATGTGCCCATAAAACTTTATTTCATATCCATACACCTAAATTTGATTTTTATATCATTTTTCATGTATCGCACAATGTTAGTCTTCTTTGTTTCGTTTTCATCTCAGCTGTGTTCTGTATAAAAGCAGGTGTCGGTGACTTGGATCTGCGTGTTATGGTTGCTGATGCCTCTGCATTAAGCTATAAGATCCCAGATCAGATTCCTTGCCAGCACTGATCCAGGCCTTCCTTGCACAGTTCTCTACACATGCTGGGTACATGATCCATTCTTATTAGCAGACTCACTGCAGAATAACTGACAGTTCTCATACCCCGTGGCTAACTTATTTATGCGCGAGCAAAACTGTTGGGACCCTTTTCTTCCCTCTCCTCCTCTAAGGCTCTAGTGAGGTCAAACTATGCTAGCCTGAAACGGCTGTCAGTTCCATGAAGTTCAAGATGCTTAGAAAGTGACTGAATTGTTTAGGTCAATAAACAGGGTCATAATAACCACGCGGCGTGTTACTGAACCTGTCCCCTGCTGCTCCCTCCCCAGCCTGGCCTCTGGAAGTTGTAGGCAACAGTCTGCAAGATTCAGAGGAACATCTCATCGTTGGCGCTCCCAGCCTGGTCTACTTTGCTCTATGCCAACTATCCATTTTTCATTAAATTCCAGGACTGTGCCTGAGCCCAGCCTCGGTGTACCATCGTGTCCCTCTGCCTGTGCAAAACTTGGCTGCAGTCTGGAACGAGTGTTTGGGTTTCACCTAAGCCTGGTCCAAGGCCACATCACCCTTGCCTGGCAAGTCGGCTGTCTCGTCCCTCTCCGTCGCTCCCTAACTTGCAAAGTCCTTCCACCCTCCACAGCTGTCACAGCCCTTGCCAGAACTACTGTCCCCTGCAAATGACGTATCATCAGCAGAGAACCATCTTCTCTGTGAGACCTGCTTGAGAAGCTCTGAAAGCTATAGCATTTGCAGTTGTTCTTTAGTGGAACATAAAATGTAGAAATCAAATATGGGTGATATAAAGTATAAAATTTGAGAAGTATTCTTTTCCACTTTGTATAATGTCACATAAAATTTAAAAGAATTAAAACAAAGAGCATTTGAGCTGGAGCAGCAGTATTTAGTGAGCTGCCTATTTTCTTGAGCATAACTCTAAAGGCATTTGTAAAAAAGCTGCGTTGAGGAAAAGGGTGATGGCTGGAGAGAGCTCTTGAGTGATTCACGACTGAAATTATTTTACGACCAAACAACTCAAAACTGTCGCCTGATCTTCATTCTTACATGAACTGCCACTGATTTCAAAGTTAAAGCGAAGCATTTTCTTCTTGTGAAATGGACAAATTTCAAATTGTACGCTGGGCATTTGATACACCGGGCTGGGTCCTACCTTCAGGGCAGAGAAACTTGTATTTAGAGTTCTCAGTGGGATACAGAGAGGAACTTGCTGATGTGTCTGGATGATTAGGAGGGAGAAAAGCACAGAAGCTGAACAGTAGGGCTTCATGGGGCTTATTTCTTCTCTATCTTGAGACCGTGTCATCTGTTTGCCAGGGTAAGTAAATCCATGTATATGTAAAAATGAAACAGATGGACTGAGATACACAGCTGTCTAGAATTCAGGGAATCATCACCCACCAAGCTAAGGGATCCCAAATCAGATCAAGTTATACTGGGGAAACTGAGGAAAGAATTTCAGGGACCTAATCTGAATAAAATGGGACCTAAGAATGAGACTGGGGGCAAAAAAAAGAACTCAGAAACTAGGAGGTGGGGGGCACCTGAAAGCGCCTGGCAGATCCCCAGGGTCCCACACTGTGGTTCTGGCCTCCACAAACATCACTGTGGTCTCCGGCGCCCCCTCCCGCTCACCGACTTGCTGCCCACTCTGTGCACAACTTGGGAACCTTTCCAAGAAACTCTTTGGACCCAAGACAGTGCCCCACCCCGCAGCCGTGGGACGTGGGGCCAGCGCTCCTGAACCCAGGTCTCCTCTCATCCAGCCCCACTGACTGCCGAATGGCCAGCCCCCAGGGCCACCGCCAGGGCCAGTGCTCATCTTGTTCGCCCAACGTGCATTTCATTATTTCCCGTGATTGGTGATCAATCCTAAACTAGCCTTCCCGTTCTTAGGTCAACACATCAGACATTCGCTGACAGACTTTTGAAAATGGCTTGATCATATTCCCCATAAAGAAGCCTAAATGTGGTCACGTTGCCATTTTTGTTAATAAAGGGGCTGTTTTTTGTGAATTTAAATAAAGTGACACAAATTCATGGTTTAAAAGAAGTTCAGTTTTGCCCTCCATCCATTTCCTAATGTGAACTCTAGAGCAAAATAAAGATGGACATGTCTAAGCATTTTCAGAGCACGAGATTTAAGCGCGTTACACTTCTTGAAGGTAAATCTTTGAGGGTATCATCTTCCACAGCTTCCAAGTAAACAGGAAACTGTGAGATCAGCATTCTACACCATCCCCACACAAAAGACAAGAGGAGCATTATATTTTAAGACAGGCGCTTCCGCTTGTCCTGGGTTCTCATATCCAAAATATTTACTAAGATGTCAGATACCTACTAAGTAGGCAATATACATGAGTTCTACCTTTATCCTTTAAGGTTCTGGCAAGGCTGTGATTTCCAAGTCAAAAGTTAGCAAAACATTCTACACCAGACAAAAGAAATCACTTCTCTACAACAACGGGCTCGAGCTCAGCAGGATTAAAATCATCTCTAATGAATACGTTTCTTAAAATATGGAGGCAACAAACAGAATGAATTGCCGCAGGGCTGCGGGGCGGTGGGAGCAGGAGCCAGAGACGGCATGTCATGCCAGCCAGGGGGCACTGGCATCTCTGGAATGCTACAGGCCAGAATAAAGGCCCCCTCTCTCTCCAGCTGTGACATCTGGCCCTCTGTGAGACCGAGGTCGCAGTGCTTTGCACAGGAACCAAGGATCCCTGGAGCCCCGGTTACGTATCCGTCAAAGTGAGATGGACGTCAACCATCTTTGCCCAGCTCCAGCCATTTGCTCGTGGTCTCTGCTGCCAGTGAAGAAGGGAGGCAAGACTATGAACCCCTAGTTTTTCAGGTCCTAGGAAAGTTACCAGCAAGGGACAAGTCCTGTTCCGTCTCTGGTACCCAGCCCCCTTGCCACCCTCCACTCAAGAAACTCTGGACATCATCCCACAAAGATGGCAGTTAGAGGTCAGACGTTCAGGGCTGCACCCAGGCCCTCCTCTGCACAATCTCTTCTGGCATCCTGTCAGTTGGCTCCAAACTCCCTGCATTCACTTTGTAAAATGAATTCATTTATAAGAAATCTGTTGAGAGGTGCAGGATCAGCACTCTAAATATCAGAAAATGGCAAGTCTTACTTAATGCAAGTGTTCTGCCATTGTCTCCCATTAGGGAGGAGGCCTTGCATTCCTGGCTACCAGGGGACCTATGTTTGTTCTCAGCGGTATTAACATCCAGGGGCCAGGCCCAGGCTCTCCGCTCCAGGTTGAGCTTACTTCCAGGTGACTAAATAGTTGGCACCTTGAAGTAATCAAAGACTGAGGAAAGGTGCCACTTGAAAAAAACGTGGGGAAAGAGAAGGGCAGCAAGACCCGAGACAGCGTCTGCGCTGCAGCCCTGGACCTCAGGTGACCTGATGGAGACTGACACTCCTGGCTTACACCATTTACTCGCCATTGTTTTCTAATAAAGCACCTTTTGTGTGACCTTCTTTTTGCCAGTTAATGTGCCAAAAAGGAAAAGAACAATGGCTGGGAATTCTGTCTCCGGGATTCGAAGTGCTCACACTTGCCCACTGAGAAGTGTGATAATGAATATTTTTGGCATTGGCGGCTGATGGCAGCTTGGTGCGCACAGCATTTTGATTCAAAATGTCATCTGATACAATAACACACACATCGAGCACGCGGTGGGGGACACCCTGCAACCTGTCACAGGTGTCACACTTTTACATGCAGACACAGGGAGACAAACGCAGAGGGGAAAACCTGAACTCTGCAGCAGACAAACACAAAAAGTGAATACTCGTCGTCCACAAATCCACGGTTAACCAAGGGAACATAGCCATTTTTATGTAATCATAACACCAGTGGTGTCTTTTGTCAAAGTCTGGGCAGAAATTATGAATGATCTGCGCCACCAGAGTTCTTCAGTCAATGAGAAGGTGTATTTACCGAAATCAGATGAAATTCTCTTCCTCTTAATTTCCAGCAATGAATTTTCATAACAGCCCATTTCTTTACTTCTCAAGCTCTCACTCCCCTGGCTCTTTCATGAGAAGGAGAGTGCAAAGAAGCAATGACTACACATCCGGTATATAATCAGGATAACTAGCAGAGCTGCCTTATCTAAAACAGGCTTCAACACCAGCACAGTACTATCTCGTATTCACTTTGAAAGTAAGCGCATTCCAAAGACTAGGTTCAAGGACATGCCTTCCCTACCATTTCCTGGGCTTGAACTTTGTCCACAGAGAGTGTTTGGATATCTGAGTAGTTGCTGGAACCGTATTATCTGTCCCTCCTTTTTTATTTCCACTATCTTCCCAGTTACTAAGACCACTAGCTTTCCCCGGGTCTACCGGTAACATCTTCCCAATGAAATCTTGTTTCCTATCTGTAGGTGGACTGTCTTCGTCGAGTCTTGGCTCCTCAAAGCCAGGCTATGACATCAGTCAAACCGTCTTCTCTTTGTGTCTAGGTCTCCCTACCACCTGCTAAGGTGACTTGAGGACCAATGAGTGTGAGTGGCATTCAGAACAATGCCTGGCACACAGTGAAATGTGCCTGAGTGCTTATCTGGAAACTGGAGTGATTCAAATGTGAACATCTCTGATCCAAAATATTGTTAAATATCGATTTTTATTCACCCCCCCCCCACTTTGATGTACAGGTCATTTCAAGTTAAACAACCGCCCCTTGATCAAGTAACTGATTCAGCTGTTGAGCCATCAGATGCTAAAAACAGGAAGAGCCTAAAACCCATGCTGCTCCACTTCTAATCTCTATCATAAGTTCTCCTAAATCATGATGATTGTTCTCAGGCCTTTGTTAGACAGCTAATTGCACTTGTCAGGGACTGTGAGGCCACACAGTGTACTTACTGGCCTACACTGGGGGCCTGAGGTTGTTCCCAGTAGTATCAATGAAGTCACTCTCTCCTCTGTCCTTCAGACCTGTTCTTTTTTTTAATTATTTTTAACAGCAAAGATCGCCACCACACCAGGCACTGTGATACCTAATCCTACAAGAATTCCTGCAGATGTTTCCCCAGACCCTGGGCAGGGTTCATTCTTTCTTTTCTTTTGATAACACAGACTGTGTGACTTATAAATCCTTTTCCCTGGACCTAAAGTTTCTTTACTAAAGAAAGACAAAGCTCTTATCCTTGTGTCCTCATCCTCCCCCAGGAAACAGTACCTCAAGTCAGGATCTTGTTCAGGTTCACAGGACCTTAACTGCCAGAGAGAAAGGAAAAGCAAGACCACAGAGTTTCCTCTCCAAAGGTGTTCTCACAGCGCCATGCTGCTTCTCTCCAAAACAGGTTTAGGCCCTGAGCAGAGAACCAAGATGACAACACGGGAGCAGTAAGCTCATGTCTGAAGGAACACTATGATTCTCACTTCATCTAGGTTCACAATGAAACCATCTACCTGACACAGATAATAGGGAAATCAATGTGTGTCTTCCAGATTAGGTCAAGACAGAGCTGAAAAATGAAATTCTTTGGGGTTACAGAAGAGAAAGTCTTGAAGACAACTTGGCTTCAGCCCCTTTTTCGATCATACCGATAATATCTAAGTTTAAACTGCCAGGAATACTGTTTCTGGTTTTTTTGTGGGTTTTTTTTCGTGGGGTTTTTTTGAGGGTTAAAAAACACTGTAAAGGAAGGTACATGAATTTCAATTCCAAAATGAAAGGTTTTCACACTCTCGTCACAGAAATTTGGACAAAAGGAAATTTGTCTAACATCTTCATGATGTCTCCGGGCTGGCAAAAGCAACAGATGGTCTCTGAATGTTAGAGATCTCTTTGTGTTCTATATTAAAGTGTTTCCAATAGATTGACATGGCGTAGGAGTCTGCTTCTTTATTAAAAAATGTTTCTCAGGTTTTGTGCAATTTCTTCCATAAAGTAGGAGACATGAGCTCTTGTGTTTGCAGCTAAGGACAATGGCTCACAACTTTTATCTACGCCATTATTTCTCTGCGCCATATTCTTTCTACTCCATGTTAGAAGCACTTTCCCTCTTAAGGACAATTTCTCTCTCAGCAATACTGGAAGCACTTTCCCTTTTAGGGACAAATTCTCTCTCTGCCACATTGGAAACATCTTCTGTCTTAGGACAACTTCTCTCCACCCCATATTGGAAACACTCCCTCTTAGAGTTGGACTGCAGAACAGGGCAGTGGACTTTAGTGATCTTGGGGAGCCACTGGTGGGCAGCAAGGCAATTATCAAGTACATTTTTTCTAAGTGCACTCAAAAGTAATAAATATTTTTATTTGCCATAAATGCTAACCTTAGATTCAAAACTGAACCTAAAGAATGGCATACTTAGTTTTGATCTTGAAGTCCTGAATCGTGCAAGTGCAGAAGCACCATAGTGCCAACATAACGCTCCATTTTCCTTCCAAATCGCTGCAGAAAGGCATCTTAGGAGCCTGTTTCCTTCAGTTAGATACCACATCTCAGAAAAGTGTGAAACGACACAGGAAAACTGGAGATCAGTAGGAGTGCTAAATGATATTAACTCCACTTCCCTGCATTCTTCATAAAATCCTCATCAAATTATCTCTATCATGCAGACCACATGGCTGAAAGAACTTAGCTGTCTGCGCCTGTCCCCATTTCAGTGCAGTCGCTGCCCAGGTACACAAACACAACAGAGGAGAAGCCTGATGACGGTGCTGCCCTGGTCAAGCCCAGCAGCCACAGTGAGAAGCTATCTTGACATCAATGATAGGTACCCCGGATATGAGGTGATAAGAATGGTGCTTTACCTCAAGGATTTTTCACAAACCCAGAGTTTCAGGCTGGCTAGAGGAAAGCGTCAAACAAACCCACGTTGAAGAACATTGCATAAAGTACTTGACCGGCGCGCCTCAAATCTGCCAAGGCCATCAAACAAGGGAAGCTTGCAAGACAGTCACAGTCTGGAGGAGCCTGATGAGACGTGGCTACTAAGTGCAATGTAGTATGGTGGATGGGGTCCCAGAACGACGACAACAAAGGTACATGAGGTTAAAATGAAGGAAATCCTAATGAATGATGACTTTCATCAATAATAATGCAGAATATGAGTTCAGTAATTGCAACATCCATGTGCGACACGAACGTGAGATGCTAAGTCAGAGGAAACTGGGTATGTGCAGGGATCTGGAAACTCCCTTTCCAACCTGTACAACTCTTCCGTAAATCCAAAACTATTTTGAAATAAAAGGTTTCTTAAAATGAAAAGTCGTTACAAGTAAAATAAAATTTTACAGATATCTTTGGACTAAAGTAATTCACTTAACCAAAATATTGTTTAATCTCTGCTTGTACTGAAACAGGATGGGTGTCCAGGGATGCACAGCCCTGTGGCTGAAACATGCTCACAGGTTATCCATCCACCAGAGTTCTGATCTTATCATCACATGTCCCCGACTTGTCTATACAAGTTGTACTTGTTATTTTAATTATGCTATTTAATTATTTTTGAAATCGCAAGTGTAATTGCAAAAGAGGAAGTTGTTATCTCTATGAAAAAAATAGGTTGATTGATTTGAAAAAAACCTGACAAAGGCAAATGGCTAAAAATATTCCTTTGAATATTGTGTGTTCTCATACCATAAAAGATTACGGGAGTGTATCATAAGAATCAAGAAGGAGACTTCACTTGGATTGTTTCTATCCTTCGAGTTCTCCATTTAAAGAAGTCACAATTAGAAATCACAGATCCTGGGTGCGATTTCAGCAGGAACTCAAATCAGTTCATCCACAATCAATGACTCTGCCCTGGGGCTAGCTCAAAGTGCTGGTGAATGAGCACTGATAGAGTTGATGTAAAAAACAAAATATTTCAGGCCTGTGTGTGTCCTTTTTAACCACTGTCCTTTTTACTGACTTTTTCATTAACTAATCTTTTCAACTAACCAATTTATACTAATGCTAACTGACTAAACAAGACATTCTATGAAGGTGATTTTAATTCTCATCTTCCATGCATTCGTATTTTACAGTACATTTTTGACTGACTATCCTTTAACTGTAAATTCAGATTTTCATTTTGCAGTGTCTCTAATGAGCTCATTGTACCGTTCTGTCACCCTTTTCCCTGATGAGCTTAGAAACTTGGGTGATTGCCTAACTATGCTGTGCTGCTCCTAAGACATAAATGAGTGAATATGCCTTCTTCGATGAATAGATAAACGTGTCATGTGAAAGTTGGAGAAAATAATCCTCAAGAGAAAAAGAGATTAAAAATGTGCTGTCTAAACAAAGGAACAAAACAACCCTTGGACACTTGCTATAGAACTGAGGTTACTAACAGGGAATGGGGGGTGGGGGCAAATGGTGGTGGAGCCCACTGGATAATGGTGAAGTGGTGGAGGGCCAGGTGTGTTGACATATACCTGAGGAATGGGGAACCAGTACATAGGGGGTTATTTTAATATGCAGAGCAAGTTACCATAATATATATATATATATGTATATTAAAAATATGCTGTTTTTTTTTAAATTCAGTGTCAGGAAAACAACATAATTCCCTCAACATTCAGTGAGTCTATTTTCAAAGAACTCTAAGTAGGAGTGAAGATGGGAACTGAATAAATGTGATGTGCATCTCTCTTGGTTTCTAGGTAATAAATTCCGCGCTAGATGATTCCACTAGATGCGAATCTGTTTCTTATATTGCATGGAAAGCAAGATTGCTAAGACATAGTTCACCTTCCCCAGCAGAATCTAGCTTTCTCAATGATGTCAAAGGTCTTTCTGCATCAGTAGAAAATTCATTCTAATCAAAACAGAATAGCATGAAACTGTTAGACTTTCCTAAGCAAAAGAACAGCAAGACAAGTTCTGAGGATACAACGAATGGAATTAAATGATTATTTACAAATTCAGCTGTTTACTGCCTGCCCCCCACCCCCACCCCCATCCTGGCCCCTGCAAAAAAAAAAAAAGAGTCATCTAAAAATTAGTGTTATTTCATCTGGAATAGCTTTGGAAGAATGATTTTTAAAATGGGCATTTATAAAAAAAATACTTGAGAAACAAACCAAAGAGAATCAAAATGGATGGTAATGATCCCTGAGGAATATCAAATAGTAGACAGGACTCAAAGTCGATGCTTCTTAGGAGTAAGACTGTGCTGGCTTGAAGGTCAGAGTTTCCAGCATGCACATAGGTTCAGCTGAACTTTTTATGTTTCTATTTTGAGCAGACTATTGCCAGAAGTACTGACTGGCAAGTAGCAAGAAATAAAGAGGAAAATCAAACAGGAAATGAACCACTAGAGCTGACTGGCTATCGCCCTGTGACCTCAACATGTCACATCTCCCCCACCAAAAAGATGGGGGACAAGCGAGGCCCCAGGAAGCAAATCATTCTCATTTCTTTCCCCTCATTTACTTCTCATAAGAATTAAACTTGCTACACACACACACACACACACACACACACACAATGGAATACTACTCAACTGTAAAAAAACTAAAAAAACAAAACCAACAGCATGAATGACCGAGAGGAAATTAGGGTTAGTGAGATCAGAGCGACATTGTATTTAATGCACTCCCTTATGGTAGATAAAGAAAAGAAAACAAATGAAGGAACAAAACCAAACTTTCAGACTATGAGAACAAAATGGTGGTTACCAGAAGGGAAGGGGAAAGGGTGATGGCGGGAAGGGGATAAATTGGTTAAAAGGGGTCAACTGTAGGGTGGTGAATGAAAACTAGACTTTGGGTTGATGAACATAATAATGTAATTTAAATAGATGTTCATTCACAGGACCTTACACCTGAAATCAATGTAGTGCTTTAAGCCAGTGTTACTTCAATTAAAAAAATTAACCTTGAGACTAAAAGCACAACACAAGGAAAGAAGCAAACAAGATGAGTTGGTCTGTACAGCGGAAATTCTTTAGGCCGGAGGAAGCTGAGATTTGGAGAACATGTCAACTTGAGTAACACAAAATGTGAGTTTTCCCGGAAATATTTTTGGAACTTCAGGAAGTTAAAAACAAATGTGTAAACCAAACATAAAAATCAAATTAAATTTTAAAAGCCTCCTGATCTGATCCCTAAATAATCTTCTGTTTGCATATGTATTTCCTCTTTCCAGTGTTTGAAAATAAATGTTACATAACTGTTATTTTTAAAGTTACCTATTCCACCTTTAGAGCAACCTTCTATTTCTTGCTGTCTTCTCATACAATTTGAAATCTGCATGCAAAGATAATATAAACCTTGGATTCAACAGCTGAAGTGAGCTATATACCCAAAGATTACCAACAATGATAGTTTTAAAAATGTAGCAACAGTGAGCATCCTTCCCTTTCATCTGGCTCAGAGCACATCTCCACCGCCAGCATTCTAGAAGCCTCCTCTCCTCCTCTCTTCTAGACACAGCCCCCACTCAAAAACTAAAGCCTGCTCACCAAAATCCCCTGGGCATTTCCTTACAACTGCCTATGCAGACCCTTCAACAGGTCCACATCATCTGGGGCAGTATGGTTACTGCCAGACACTGCCACTCTCTTGCATTCCTTAGATAAGTCACGGCATCCTCTCAGCATTAAAATTTCCCTGTGATCTTCCACAGTCCTTTCCCTTACCTTTATTTTTCAGTCAACAAAATCTGTCCCTTTTATGTCCACATTGAATTTTTGAACACCATGACTGTAAGAATCTTACTTTCTTAAGTATCAAAAAATTAAATTAAGATATAAAGTATTTTCACAGATTGTTCCCCAGCATCTAGCATGGGAGATAATCAATACATATTTGTTGATTACATTTGCATCTTATTAGATCTTAGGACAATACTTTGAGTTCAGTTAGATGTTTGTGTTAAGTATAATCAGACACAAGAAGATATTTTAAAGAACCTTTGCCAGTCACTGCCATCTAATCTAACTTTTTGTAGAATCCATGCTTTCTTCTTGATCCCACCCAGCCCCCTACCAATACGCACACACACTTGCACACGTACAACTCAATGGATAATCATTATAATATTATTGCCTAAGGAAAACGGTGAGTGTCTCTTTTTTCCATCTTCTAGGCTTTCCTCAAAATAAAATGGGAAACTGGCAAACATTAGGTCAATTTGATTAAATGTACATGGGTAAAATCAAATAGTTCAGGCCAAATACATTACTGAAATATTCAGTTTCATCCATCTACTTAATTGATGAAATTGACCATATTGTCAAAAGTTGCATTTACTGTAGCCATACTGATGCATCTATAATTAAAAGTAGCATTTTGGAGTAAAATAGTCCTTATACATATTTATAGGGAGCTGGCCCTTTTTTTCAGTTTTTAATAAAAAAATTTCACATAACCTAACTGATGTATAATGACTAAGAAAAATGTAATCTAATTGACAGTTATGGTTTTCCTACTTTGGGAAAAAAGCTGCCAGAGAGTATGCTGGAAAGGTCAAAGAACCAGACAAGGACTTATAAACAACTGGTGGAGGGAGAAATAAATAAATGCAAATATATAGAGGAGGTAGATTATAGCCAATGGAAAAACAGAAGATTTTGATTTCTAAGCTTCCCTCATCTTCCTCCTGCCCTCCCACCCTGACTTACCCACAGAGAATCCACAGTATGTTATCAGTCACAGCCTCCCCAGCTAACCCCTCTCACATTGGCATAGCAGTCCAAATCTACTGCATATCTGTGCACTGCCGCTGAACATAGCTGGGGAAAAATCATAGCGACACAACCACACTACCGTTAAAATCCAAGTCCCTGACTACTAACATCGAGTGGGCTGTTAGTGCTAGAAGGAACTCCACTACATTCCCTAGAGATTATATTTCTTTTTAAAACCAAAGTGCTCTCCCCCACCTTTGCCCTCAGCAGATGACTTTACTTCTGACGTCACTGAGAAAAAAGTTCGCAGAAGAGCATGACACAGTCCAGCACCATCTCTTCCTACCACCTTCATGGACGCCCATGTGAGTTGTCTTCCTTCCTGCTACTTTGTTGACATGTCCAAACTATTACCTAAAGCCTCCTCACCTATACACCAGATCCTTTGTCATATTCCCTTTCAAGACCATTGCCATAGCAATTTTTCTCCCTCGGTGTGCTTTGCTTTCCTGCCAGCTCATGGAGAATTCAAGAAGATTTTTCACCCTTTCAGTCCAGCAGTTTTTATTGTTTTCTGTGGAGGGTTGAAATGAGTGCTGAGTTCACGATGGTATCGACAGAGTAATGGCTAAATCTCAGTCGTCATCATACTTGATAAATGAACAACCTTGAATACAGCTGATCCCTTCCTTTCTCTCGGGTGGCTTCAGGAGTCATGCTTTCTTAGTCCTCCTTCCTATTAGAGATTCTCCTTCAGATCAGTGCTCTGAACACACTGGTTCATCTTCACACCACTCTTCTTCTCCATCCACACTCAGCCCCCAGCTGCAAATGAAATCACTCACAACTCCAAATTTCAGTCTCCGACCTCAGCTGTGTCCCTTGACTTCCATCTCTGCTCACCATTGCCACATCATTTGCTCTAGAAAGTTTCTCAAACTTCACATCTGAAGCCAGACTCTTGAACCCAACTCCCACATCCTCCCACACACATCCCTACCCCGCTAACGAATGCCATCTTCCTAGCTGCTCTTCTGGAGAGCAGAAGAGTGGAAGAGCAGAAGAGTAGAAGCCCTGGGCTTCTCCATGAGTCCTGTCAGATCCTCTTTCTATGTATGCCCACAATCTGACCTGCTTTCCATCACCTCTGCTCTTCCCGGTTCAAGCAATCATGACTTCGTTCCTGGTCATTTCAATGGCATCACATCTCATCTCGGGCTCCTGAGGTCTATTTCAGTGCAGTAACTAGAATGATGTTCAAGTCAGATCATATCGCTGCTTTGTTTAAAATCCTCCACTCTCTTCCTATTCCTTGCAAGTAAATAAAACACTCACTCCGACCTACAGTTGATTACGCATTGCCTCTATGATTCCATCTCTCACTTCTCTCTCCCTCCCTCACTCTGCTCTAGCCAAAGTGGACTCCATAATGTCTGTCGAGCATGCTAAGATGCTCCTGCCTCAGGACCTTTGTACTGACTTCTGCCTTGGGCTAGAGTGTCTCCCAGATACCTCTATAAAACTTCCCCGCATCTGTCAGTTCTCTGGGAAAATGGCAGTGTGAATCCCCTTGATTGTCCTCTATTAAATAGCATCCTCTCCTTGAACACACACTTACTTTCATCTCTTCATTTTATTTTCCTTAGAGAATTTATGACCAACTTACACACTATATTTATGCACTTACTGTATGGCTATAAGCATCATACCAGGAGGATAGAGATTTTGGCTGCTATATTCACTTCTATTTCTCAGAACTCAAAAACATGCCTGAGAGAGAAGAGGAAATTAATAAATAATTGCTGAATGAACTGATTTTTGAAAAAGGATATCTACATGAGTAATAAGATCTAATGTTTACTGAGTGTTCACTATCAGGCATATTAAATACTTTCCATGTACTCTTATTAAACCCTCAGAGCAATCTCTGAGGTAGATTCTTTCAATCCCCCATGTTACAGACGAGGAAATTAAAGCCTCGTGAGGTCAAATCACTCCCCTGACTTCCCAAGCCAGAGCATGGCAGACATAAGCCTGACACGAAGCCTGGCTCCTGCCACAGCTCACTGCTTTTCTAAATTGGCTCCACACATCTCATCGCTATGTTGCCTGAATGAACCTCAGTAATGACCTGCATGCTCACTAAACACTTAATAAGCCCCAGCAACTCAGGCCATTAAAAATCAAACTCTACACAGCAGGTAAAACACTAAATGATAAATTTTCAGGTTCAAGAAACTATGCAGCTTGTGAAGCACCTCATTTTCCAATAGAGATTTCAGACATTTAGGATAGCATCACCCGCTGCCTTGCTGAATGGAGAACTTGCTAAATGCTAGAACTTTGGAATTAGCATATCTTCTATTAGCTCCAAAAACTGACTGGGCCTCGTTGCTGCGAACGCCCGAGTCGTTAAAACCCATTTGCCAAGTGCCTCTGAGCCCAATTCACCATCATCAAAGGCGCAAACCAGAGAGCCCATTCGATGGGTCTCCTCTCTGAGGAGAAGCAGCGAGGCGTGCTTCTCGTCCTCCTTCCTGGGACCCACTGCTCAGAGCCATGTTCTCCTAGCTCACCCCACAAACTCTCCTCATACAAGCTTCCCTGAGCAGTGCTTGTGGCAATACTCCCTCTTTCCTGGACTTGCCTCCTTGACTCAGATTCCTGCTGCTACCGATTCGGGGTCCAGCCCTACTCTTCCTTACACTCCCAACCCTGTGTCCTACTCTCTCCTGGAGCTCACTTGACCAAGGTCCTCTGTTCCAGCCTCAAGAATTACAGATAATGTTTTCTAAGCATGTAAAACTCACAGTTATACAGACAAGCTGGCGTAAAGCATAAGTGGGAGGAATGAGTGTGTGGAGTCTATCTCCAAGAGGATGCCACTGAATCTTGCCTCTCACAGGCACCATCTTTTAGAGGCTGAATAGGGCAGACCCGTTTGACTGAGGCCGGGTCCTAAAGGGCAGGCAGCCTGAAGGAATCCAGCAATCCTTTCATGAAGACACTGAAACAGCCCTAGAACTCCAGGTAGGGAGGAGCAGAGGCCTCCAGCCAACAGCCAGCACCAGCATGCTGTTCACATGTGTGCGCCTTCCTGGAACAGAATTCTCCAGTCCCAGTCATTCTTCATATGACTTCACTGTCAGCCAACATTTTACTCGCAACCACATGGAAGCCTCTGAAATGCAATGACCCGGCGAAGACACTCCTGATCCACCAAAAATGTGCCAAAAATACATGCTTATTCTGAAGCCACTGAGTTTGGGGACAATTTGTTATGCAACAAAAGACAGCTGGCATGCTCTGGGGACCTAGCAGAGATGCTGTGGCATAGTCCACATAAGGACATGGGTTCGAGACTTGTGGCCGGGGGAACAACCGAGATGAACAACTAAATAAAATAAGGTGCTCTTCCTCCCCTCTCTTCCTGCCTTCATTCCTGCCTTCACCTTTTCTTTAAAAAAAAAAAAAATACAAAATCCATTTGAAGGAAATTAACCTAAAAAGTCAAGAGCCCTTTGATAAGGAAAATTGTATAGACCTTCAACCCAGCAGTGAAAATCCACACGGTAATCAGGCAGATAAAACAAGGACTTGTCTTTCTACAAAGCTTAGAGTTTTGACTATGGATTTTTTTAAAGACTATAAAAGCATACTAAGAGCAGAGTAATACATGTCAACATTTTAATACACTCGTATAACAGCACAAATAGCTTCAACTATAGAAAATAGCACTCTCTGAAATAAGTTAAGAAACATAATTTTCCGCTGTTAACACAATAACCTTGATTTAAAATATAACAATCACCACTGAGTGCACGTTGTCTCAGACAGGAACAGAGGGTAAAAGCGCAACACAGAGGAGTAAAGCAAGGTCAGGCTCTGGCAATGAAGAGAACATCAAGACTGGGACCAAGACAGAAACATTCTCCTGACCAGTGAAAGCTCAGTGTTAATACCCGATGGCGTTGGAATTGCATCTATTTCCTTACTGCACGTGTGTATCAGTTGCTTTAGGTGATGAATTAGGTATCTGAAGTGCAGTCACTCCACATGGGCCTTCAGTCAGTCTCAACTTATCCTCCAGTTGCCTGAGGTGCATGGTGGCTTCTCCGTGCACTGATGGTAATGGCAGGGGGACGCAAGTTACCAAATGTGGCCAATGCAAGACGGTCAAGTAAACAAATGAAACATCCTGCATCCCACTTAGAGAGGCACCCAATATTGACCCGATTTACTCTGATCTTGGCATATGACACATGAGAGGAAAGAAGCATAAATATTAAAATGAAGACAGAAGACCTGAAATAATATTTGATTCTGTTTCAAAGCTCTGGTCAAGCATTTAGGAGACAGAGGGTTGATCATTTCAGTAGTCTCTCTGACTCTCAAATAAAGCATTTAGCATTCATCACTTTATGGGGAATGTGCAAGCCATATTGTCAGAGGTATATGGCAGATGCCTCCCGAGAAATTAGGCTGCAAACTCCAAAGGTATCAGAACAGTCTCTGTTCAAGGCACTGCCTCTGGTACCAAGTCTTGCATCCTGTGTTGGCCAACAGGTAACTGCTACATAACCATATTAGACAAATAGTCTTCTAATCAGCACACATGAATAAGACCAACATGCATTGCATGCTTACTGCCAATCAGGCACTGCACTTGGCATAACAAATACAGAGCAGTTTCAGCCCCAGCTCCAGTGGGGAAGGAGTTCACGGTTTATGGCTGGGGGGTCCACAGGCAAGTACATGGACAACTTCACAAAGGGTAGAGAAGATAGGTCACAACCAAGATCCTCCAAGTAATGGAGGGAACAACAAAGAGAACAATCTTCAATTCTGGAAAGAGGTAGGGAATAGACAGGCTGAAACCAGCACTGTGGAAAAGAATGTGCTGAAAACAGCTACCTGGGCGCTTGATCATCAAACAGAAGGTCTCCTGGTGGACTGTCAGCTTTGGACGAGGTAAGAGTAGACACGTTACCGCAAACCTGAAGCTTCCAGGAAATAAGACTGTGTGCAGGAAATACTGCTAAGAGTAAGAACCAAATCAGTGTGTCTCTAGGTGCCCACGAGGCCAAAGGGATGGGAGGAGAAATTAGTAGGTCTTCAGGCAAGGTTTGCTGGTGTCTTTTCAACAATGAAGTTTGGAGTCCACGATGTGCCTACTTTGCACTAGCCACAATTCACAGGGTCTAGAGATCAGAGATTTTTTTTTTTTGCATTTGCGAAATAATGTCTCCTCACAGAGGTGTCCACACCCTGGTCTCCAGAACCTGTGCATGTATTTTCATATATTGCAAAGAGAGTTTTGCAGACTGATCAAGGTGAAGGACTCTGAGATGGGGAGGGGGCTGGATGACATGCATGGCCCCAGTCTCATCGCAGTGTCCTAACAGGGAATTTTCCTGGCTCTGGCAGAGAAATGGCACAAGGATGAGGCTGGCTCCCTGTTGCCGGTTCTGAGATGTAAGGGGGCTGGAGAATGACCTCTGGGTGTGAAGGGAGGCCCTTGGCCGGGAAACAGAGACCTGGCCCTCCAGTCACGTGGAACGGGATTCTGCCAACATCTGACGGGCTTCCCGAGAGGAATGCAGCATGCTGACACCTTGATTTTAGCCAGAGAAGAAGCATGCGAGACTTCTAACCCACTGACTTGAAGATAACGCACTCCTCTTCTTTCCTATGACTAACTTTGTTGTCATAGTTACAGCAGTAATTGAAAACAAATGCACCAACACATTCTGTTTTTACCTGAAAGACAGGAGTTACAAATACAGGCTTCAAACTTGGTCTTAGAAGACTAAATACCGTATTAGATCCAGAAATGCTTTTACAGTGATACCACTTCTTTTAAGGCTCAGTTCTTCTATGGGGCAAATCAGAAGAGCAAATCAGAAGAGCCTGTTCGCTGAGTGAATAGCATGCCCGAGTTAGGCACCAGGCGCTGTGCAGAGTACCAGCCGTCCCTGGAGCACCGCCATCTGAAGAGCACGTTAGCAGATGACAGTGTGTCTGATGAGCTTTACGCGCCTTGATTCACGCCATCTTCACGACTTCTGCTATCACCCCATCTTGCAGATGAGGAAACTGAGCCACGGCGAATGGAACGCACACAGGTAGCACAGACGTGACGGCCCCCGCCGCAGCTGCTCTCTGGCAGACGCACACTCTTACCGGGACCCCGCTGTGTCCTCGGTGCCAGGCTGGTTCCGCACCAGACCCCACTTTGCAGAGGAGGAGTCTGGAACTTAGGAAAAAGCTCAGTAACCCACTCAACGTCTCATAGGATCAAACCGCCAAGGTTGAATCCGCCCCCAGAACAGCCCTCTTCCCACCCCGCATGTTGCAGAGATGCCCAGAGGGTGGGCCAGCACAGCAGCGGACAGCTACTGGAGGGTGCCCTTGTCTGAACCATCAGGAGTCAGTCAAAAGCTTTCCAGACATTTGAATGAAGCCAACTCTCTCCCAAAGGACATTCGCGATCCTCTCTGTTGGCAGAGAGTGAGCTTTGCATGTGTCAAGTTCACAGGGGTGGTGGGGGGACTTGCATTTAACAACAAAAGCTTCAGTCACCTTCCCATTTTTCTTTCAGTCCTGATTAGAAAATGGATTCAGTAAGCATTTAATGAGTACCTACCATGGACACATCAATGTGGTGGGCACTGAGAAACAACCAAACAGGTATCATTTATGTGTGCAAATTCATTTTGATCTCTAACTTTCAAGGGAAGTTCAGAGACATGTCACTGATCTGGAGGGTAACAGCCATGTTCCTAAAGAAACTTACAGGACATATAAGTCAAGAAAAGTCCAGTTAAATTCTGACAATCTTCAAGAACACTTCAATGCCATTAAGCTGGAAAAACAATTCACTAAAAATGTCCACCCATATTCTAGCCCCACTTCTATCAGGGACTATCCCTAAGCAAGTCACTTCCCTTGTCTTCCTCCACTTCATCTTCCATAAAATAAAAAACTGGCCTAAAATTTTCAAATAGTTTCCTAGTTCTGACTTCTGTCCTCACACAAGAAGAATATCTAGATTCAGGCAATGCACTGGACATCAGGACTGGAGTGAGCTCTGGTACTTAGGGTGAGTGGCATCAGGGAAGAAGAGTGACAATATCCAATGCACAGAGCCACTCATGTCAACTAGCAGGATTTCAATAGATGGATGAGAAGATGGGAGGATGACAGATAGGTATTGGATAATGGTAGTGATATAGCTAGATAGATAGATAAGCAGACCGACAGACAGACAGATGAAAAGCTAGATGTTGGATGATGGATAGATAGGTGAGACATAGATGACAGAGAGAGAGATGATGGGTAGATGATAGATATGGGATGATGGCTAGGTGATAGAGAGAGATGGATAGATGATAGATAGATAGGTGGATAGATGATAGCTAGATGTATGGATGATGAGTGGATGCTAGATATAGAATACGTATTTAAATATTATTTATAAATATGTGTACTATATATCCATGTATATCTCAACCTGGAAAACGAGCACTCTAAAGTATCAGAAAAAATGTAGTGAATTTTCCAAGGCCTGAATAAAAATGGGACACCAGAAATAGCAACCTTGCTACATCAGTAAGCGCAGATGTGCTCGACACTTGGTTAATGGGATTTGAAGAAAAGCAAACAGGCCCCCACACAGATGCACACACGCATCCTGACACACAGCCCGCACGCAGACATGCGTGAGTGCTCCCACCCCGTCAAGGGGAGCGAAGTGCCGGTGTGTCCGAGCCGCAGCTCACAGCTGTTACACAAGCTCCTGCACTGCGTCAAACTCAGGGAGCACACGGGGTGCCTGGGAGCGCGACCATGTTCTCCTCTGAGCACAAAGCAGGCTCTGGAACGTTTCCAAACCCTGCTGCTTTTATCAGCGAGGTAAAGGCACCGGCTTAACCAGCTGAAATGGCAGGGCTCTCAGCCTGTGCTCTGCAGCCCTGGGAAAGGAGCGTCCTCGCCGGCTCCGCAGGACCAGAGAGGAAAGGGGATCCTGCCTGCCTCCTGCTCGGAGCCAGTGAGAGAGAGGGAGAAAGTGCATTTGAGCGCCCACAGGTGACTTTTCGTGCACAAAGGACCATGCTGTGTGGGCACAGAGCACGGAATTAATAGAAAGTTAACCCGACAGTGAAGTGCAGACGGAGCTCTGAGAGCAGGCCCCGGTGTCATCTACTGCAGCGTGACAACGGTGCAGCGGCGACATTTCATCCATTCAACGAATGAAGCTACGGCAAACGCAGCAGAAGTCAGCAGCCGTCTTCTCCGAGCAGGGGTCCTGGCCCATTCCCTGCTGGCCCCCACAGAGGCTGTGCAGGCCGTCAGTCCGCATCGTGCGCCTCCGCAGTCCCGATCTCAGCTACTCTAGAACCCGGGAAACTGAAATGCGGTCCCCCGTGGACACCACGGATGAGGTCTCCATGTCCTTTCATCCTCCACCACACCCAGACACCACTCCCAACGCACGCACGGTGATCCCTGCCCACGGGCCCTCGTGACCCGGACCCAAAGCTGTCGCTTCGCCAACTGCAGGACTCACTTCTTACATGATTAAAGAAGTCTGATTCCTTCTAGCTCCGTGACTCTGGCCCAAGGTGGCCTTTACATGGCGTGGCTGTGAACCCGGATAGCATCCCAAGGAATGACCAGGTCGCGCGAGGGAAGGACGGGCCAACGGGCCCCAGGTTCCTCCTGCCTGATTTGATTCGAGACACACAAACACCACACCCAATTTCTTTGCCCCTTCCTCACCTGGAAAGTTTAGGCTTTGTTTTCTTTTCCAGTCTTGATTGGGATTGTTCACTATTTCAAGAGTAAGAGCAGGCAGACAGAATCCTTACAGAACCCTAGCGTTTGAACAGTGGAAATGACCTTGAACAGTGCAAGGAATGAATGGAGCTGGGAAATATTACAGGAGAAGAGACATGACTTTTACAATGAGAATGGAGCTGCTGCTCTGGGAATATAAGCTGTGCTTCCCACTGCATCTCTGTGGCTTCTGTCCTCAGCACTGGAGCCCACAAGGGACAGAAAGTGACTTTCCAGGCCAGGAGAGATGGGAAAGCAAGGAATAAAACCTCCTTTCTTTCCCTGTTTTTTGTGGTGGTGGATTCTAATCACCAAAACAGGCCCCCTCTCTCTGTGTAAGACATAACAAGCCCTGAGGACCTGGTGAAGGAAACGTGGCCTCCACCGGCCTGAGGTCCCTTCACTCAGGATGAAGCAATCACTGGGGATCAGATGCCACACCAGATTGTCCCCCAATGGGGGTGGAAAGTGGCGGCCAGGGTCTTGGCCTCAGGAACCGGGAATCGCATCCAGGGCATGACCTCATTCACACCCGCATCCTTCTACTCCGCCAGCTTTCCCTCTGTTGACATTCCCAGCTGCGTCCCATATGGCCGACTTCCGTCCGCATCCACACACGTACACACAGTTCAGCGGAGATGGAGTCGCCATCAAAATAGACTGGCCACTTCCACCGCATCTCCATTTGGTGCTCTCATCCAGGGGGCTCTGCGTGGTCCGGGAGGAAGGTATTTCTTGAGGAGAGAGATGCACCTGAAAGTGTGCTCCTTTGGAAGCACAGAAATGTTATTTTCTAAGAAGGTCATGAACAGATCACATTGCATTAGGAGTTTCTCCTGCCCTGGTTTCCAGGCCCTGGGGAGTTGAGCTTCATGATCCGCTAGGTACATTTATCTGATTAGTGCTGAAGAAAACATCTTTTCTATGGGAGCCCTTTAAAGCAAAATCAAGTTTTGTCAATGATTCTCTCCAGAAAAGGACGGTATCCTTCATTTGAGTGACAACGCCCCTGCTGGCAAGCGTCCATGCTTTCCCAGGGCAGAATCTGGCCGATTTAAAAGTCACCTCATGAATCGGGGACAGGGCGGGGGCATGGAAAAACACTACCATACAATTCAGAAGTGCTGTTATACTACCAGGCACCAAAAATAAAGCTGGAGGGAACAGAGGGGAGGAAGAGTGGAAGCAGAAGACATGGCGATACAGGCCCAGCAAGAGCGGGACGACAGGGAAAGGCTGTATCACTCAGGGAGCGTCCGTGAACAGAGAACTGAGCCTGTCTCCAGCACAGCCACCAACAGCTTCTTAAACATCACGATCAAAGACCAGAGCCCGAGCTACCCATTCCCTGCCCACTTCTTACAGATACAGCCAGTTACCAGAGAGAAAAGCCGGGATAAAACTGACTGATGTCCTAAAAAGTTTCCTATATTGAAGCAAGCCAAATAGAAACAAGCATCTGAATGTGATTAGGGTCTCGTGGTTTCCAACATCAGCTTAAATACAGAGGAGTTTTCTCAAAATAAAAAAGAGGGAGTGGGAGGATTTTCACTCTTATTTTCTAACGTTATAACTATATTTACTATTTCATATTGACGGGTTGATAGACTTTGAATGTGGAAACCCAGGGACCCCAGTTTTACTTTCTCTCTGTTGCGAAGGCTGGTTGGCTCTTCCTAAGTCCTGCAGAAGACTGTTCTCACCGAGGTCCTCCGTGATTACAGAGCCATGACCGTTTTCCCCTGAGTACCCCACTGTGTTTCTCCGTCATGATTACAGAATCAACAAAGTACACGATCTAGGCAAAGAAAGGCAAACCCAGCTGGCTCCTCGAAATGAAAGCAAGAAAGAAATACCAGAAGTGGAAGAGATCTTATAATAGCAACTACGTTGGACAACGGTAACATTTTGTCTGCAAATACTCACAACTGACACTGTCTCATTTGCTCCTTACAACAAACTTCACAGGTCAGTATTCATCCTTGTTTTACCAAAGGGGAAATTCAGCAATTATTCCAGGCATCCAAAAACTCCTATTTAAAAAAATAAGTAAGACTGAAACAGAGGCCAGTGGTGTGACATGCCTGCATAGTCTACAACAAATCCAGGCCACCAGAAACCGTGCTTCTACAGCACTTATTGCCGATGACATTATATCATCTCACTCTATTAATCTCTTAGGTATTCGTGGGCCTCCTGAGTAACTGACACAGAGGGGGACACTCAGCATAGCCCTAGAGAAAAATATATCCGTGATTATTTATACTTGAAGGAGTTTTTTTTCCTTCTTAATGCAGAAGTTTGAAAGTTGCCTATAGCAGGAAGCTAATTGCCGATTATTTTTAGTGCCAACGATGTCCTCAGAAACCTTTGGAGAATCAAGAAACAAACCCCACATCAAAGAGCCGGCTCGGGTGTCGTCCACAGCCTTGCCGTGTGGCACTCCCCTGGGCAGTGGGAACAAAGATAGGTGGGTAGAGAGGAAACAAAACGCAAGGGAGTCTGCCTCCTGGACCTAGCATTAGCCTGCAGACCAGTCTGTCCCTTCCTGGACCTCGGCCACGGAAGTAAATTTAAATTTAATTCAAGGACAGTGCAGCACCTTCAGAACATCGATAGCCTTAAGGTTCTCCAAGAAGAAAGGAGGTGCTAAGCAAGGTTTTCACCGATCTAATCAACAAGTTCAACAAGGTATTAGCTCTCAACTGTGAATCAATGCAAGGCCTTGAATGCACCACCCGACATAAAACACAGCCCTGAGTCTGGAAGAACTCAAGGGCAGGAGAAGCCAACCTGCGGAAAGTCAAATTACAAGTACGTGGTTGGTCTCTTTATAAATTATGACAGAAGCAGGAGCTCAGAAGGTGTCTGAGACCCATAAAGTAACGCTGGCGCTTCATCTTGCAGATGAGCAGGGGCTACCGACTAGATCCAGAGGAAGGGATTCCACTCAGAAGGAAAGGCACTGAGGAAAGAGGCTAGACTGCAGAGGGGCACTTAGTGTGGGAATTGTAGTCAGGGGTCAAAACTGGAGGTTCTTTGAGATTTGTCTCCGGAAAACACAGCTACAGGAGGAGGAGAGGGAGTCGAAGCATGTCAACGTTTTGGTTGTCACTGGTGTCTAAGTTAGTAACATCATGGCATTTTAAGCATCGACTTCCATCTGCAACACAAAGAGAAATATTGTGTTTCTCTTAATTAAAGGAGATACCAAAATATTACCAATCAAACTCTATGGAAAATCATCCGCAGTCATGGATCTTTATGATTTCTTCAACAGTCCCAATGAGAGAGTGACATTGGAGCCCAAACCCTTCCCAAATCCGTCCACAAAGCAATGCATGGCTATTCTAGACAGAGAAATCAAAAAAGCTTTCAAAGATAATAATTAAACCAGGATGTCTTAAACGCCTACTCTTTTTTTCTGAAACCACCAACCTCGATTTCCATCATCATTTGGGCAGGAAAGGCAGCAATGATGGAACAGCATTGCCAATTTGAGGCAAGAAGGCGTAGTGAGTGCAAATTACCAGGATGTTAACGGCACTCAAGAAAACACTCCACATGCTATGCAAGTCCCCATCACGTGAGAGAAATGGCTCATTTTCTGAGAGGTACACTGGAAAACAGAGTGGCATTTCTCTCTGGTCTGTGTACTATCACAGACTACCTTGAGCAAAGTCAACGAGCAGCCCTGTGACTTGGTGGGCCGGCAAAATGAAGTGACCAATAAAGTCGCTGGCATCTCTATTTGGGTACTACAATGTTTTACTCAAATGGAATGGCCCATCTTCCCACAGACTTCCCATAAATCATTCATCGTATGCACAGCCTTCCGCCCATGTCCTCAACTGTACAGCATCCACTTCCTGCTGTGAAGGGGCCTTTCCCAGATGTCTTCCTGGTACAGGTGCCTTCAACCAACCAAATATACCCCGAATATCTATACTGTCCAGATATTGTACTAGGTACAAGGATCCAACGATTAATAAGAAGACCATTCCTGCCCTGTGACCATGGACATAATAGTTCTAGTATCACAGTAACTCACAAAGCAATTCTTTAAAATAGCCACTCAAGAAATACCTGGTGAATGAAAGGGTGGATGGACGTGCAAATCAATCAACGCCAGCCACTGCTTCTAAGATGCTCGCCACACCAGGGCTGCAGTTTACATCCTGCAAGTTCACTTCTGCGGCCATAAAAAGAACCATCTCCTGTGTAAAGACTCCAAGGGATTTCCCATTAGGCTTTGCAATGAAGGCTGAGTCCTGTGTCTCTTAGCTTTAGCTACCAAGTTATCTGTCTGTCTAATATGTGCATTAATATAGACCATATTTTATGTAACACCCCAATAATACACATACATGACAAACACATGCAAAGATACACACATACACACACATATAGCTACTATACATACTTCCCTAATAAATAGGTCAAAGAATTCAGGGATAAAGAGAGAACACATTAAGTCCTACTAGTGCTCCCTTTTATAGACTTCCAGCAACTTTTCAAAAAGAAACACCAATTACTCTAACAACCGGTCACACTTACATGGACCTGAGAGGTGGCTTGAGAGGTGGCTCGCTGGGTGCCTCCCAGCCTGCGACCTGACTGGGCAGAGTAGGCTGGAGCCATCCTCTCAAGTTCTACCTCAAGTCCAAACACTGGCACATCCATGAGCTATCTCCTGGAAGTAGGCTCTGGAACGTGTCGATGCCTCTCATGCAGGTCCGTCTGACTTGTCAGAGGCCCCAGGGGCTGGCGCTGTGAGCACTTGTCTTTAAATGCACTCACATAGTGAAGTCTGACCCCACCAGTGCAGCCAAGGAGAATCCATGGCCTGGGTTCATCAAATTCAAAATGCATTTGCTTTTGAGAGACTTTGTAAACCCCTCAACATAGCCAAGGAGCCCCTGGCATCACAAAGCTAGAGATGGAAATTTCTGTCCCAAATAACATGTCTTTCAAATATATTAACTTGGGTCCTGTATACCTTAGGGAGAATCCCAGCTTGAAATAAACTAGGTAAGACCTCAAATACAGCAAGGCAGTGAGTCTAACACAGATTTATTACAGTCCTAATTCCCTCTTCTTACCTTTCTAACAAATTTCTCCCCTTTACCATATCCCAGGATATTAAAAAAGGGAGGGAAAGTTTGTATATTACATTACACCCTTTCATGAATATCGCAGCAGTGAGAAAGAGCAGGAACTAGGACATCACCACTTCCATGCAGAGCCAGTATGATACATCAATGTGCCCTGGCTGCACTGCTCAGGAACGAAAGAAGTGCTCACCCTCTGCAATTCGACTAAGGGGAAGCTAAGCCATGACAGGGAGCAAGGGTCTAAACCAGAAGAACCGGTGGATCCCATAGGACATCCTGGGAATTGCAACATAAGTCAAGTAGGCAGCCTAAACCGGAGATGCCAAAGTGGCAAGCTCTGTGACTGGAGAAAAATCTTCAACTTTCTAAAGTCCAAATTCCTGACCCGTCACCTGTAATCGTCCACCATGGTGTGGACATGCACTTAAGGACAGTCAGGTCCAAGTGTTTCAAACGCAATGCTCCCAACAATCATTCAAATACCTAAGTTTGCAAGTAATGCACTTCCCCAAACAATTAAAGCAGATTGAAAATTAGCCCTCCACAGCATTGTTGGCCATTGGTTTTCAAGACCTTGACCTGAATGCTGGAGAGGAGAGCAGATGTCTGCAAGCATGTCGGAAACTGGGCATGCATTCGGCAAGTTCACTGTGAGATTAACACCTGAAAACATTGAGAAACACACGTGAGCGTGAGCTTAACACCTGAAAACATTGAGAAACACACGTGAGCGTGAGATTAACACCTGAAAACATTGAGAAACACACGTGAGTGTGAGCTTAACACCTGAAAACATTGAGAAACACACGTGAGCGTGAGATTAACACCTGAAAACATTGAGAAACACACTTGAGGCGTCAACAAAATACACGTGACAAGCATACTGGACTGTTTGTGTTGCGTGTGTAAAATAATACAAATATTGGCCTCCCTGGATTTCTTTGTTGTTGTTTAGATCTCTTGAGAGATCAGAATTTTTTTCATTTTTAATTTCTTTCACGGCTGACAATATAAGCTCTGAGACAGGTGAGAAATAATAACAAATCGTTTTTGAAAATAATGTTCGTGATCATGAATATTCTATGTGCCATCTCTCAGGATGTCTGAGATGTGAAATGCTCATTATATATGTGTGTATATAGATGGATATGGATATACATTGTATGTATATTTTATAGATATTATACAATATATATTTATAGAGATATATAGATATTTCTATTACTTGGAGATGTGCTGGCTTTTAAGCCTCCTTTGTTTCTTCTGTACACTTTCCGAAATGTGGGACTAAACTCTCCACATTGTGAGAAGGTTTCATCAAGCCCCTGGGATCTGAGAGCAGCAGATGAAGCCCCCCACCTCCACCCGAGCAGGGCACACCCCTCACTCTTCTCCCCTCCACTAGGGCGACTTGCCTGGCTGGCTCCCCACAGTGCCTGATGTCCAGCCCGCATGCTGCCTGGGTGGCGGTCGGACTTCCAAGTCCAATGTAACCGAAGGGAAAAGCGTGGAAAGTGCCTACCGGGCCCTTACTTGCTATGTCTCTCCTCGCTCCTATACCGCCCCCCACCCCAGCCAAGCCTCCCAGAACAACGGCCAGACCACAAACCCTGCGATGGAAAGGTGGAATGCTGTGAGGTGCCCTGGGTCCTGGGAAATCAAGGGTGACCTCAAGCATGCTTGATTTATTTTTGGTGGCTTAGACTGGTTTTCTCCATCATTCTATTCTCACTCCTCATAGGAAAAAAAGGTGGGAACAGTATTTGTCATTCTCAGGACACGGAGTGGGCTGGAGGTCCCAGCAAATCTAGGTCCCTCCCAGTCAGCAAGCCATTCAAGGCCCAGAGATGGGGAAAATGGAACTGCTGGAAGGATCCAGAACTCTTTGGACACAAGCCACAGACGGCACTCCCTGGGTGCTGATGCTAAACTCTCAGCCTAAGGGCCCCACAACCTGTGGGTCCCCAGGTGTCGAGGTTTCCTAGGGGTGCCCAACCTAGTACCACGGCTGGGCGACCTCACCATCGGAAATACAGCGTCTCACAGCTGCAGAGGCCCACCGTCTGGGAGTCAGGTGTCACAGGCTCTGAGGACATGTGCTCCACGCTACCCCCTGGCTCTGGTGTTCCCTGGCTTTCAGAAGCATCAGTCCCGCTCTGTCATCATCTGCGCACGGTGTTAACCCTGAGTGTAGATCCGTGTCCAGGTGTCGCCTTTGTATAAGGACACCGGGTAGGTTGGAGCAAGGGCCCGTCTAGTCCAATCTGTCCTTGTCTTAACAAGTTACATTCGCAGCCATCCTATCACTACGGAGGGTCACGTTCTGCAGTCCTGGGGTTTGGCTAGCGATGTTCGAATTCTGAGGGGACACAGTTCAACCCAGAGCCCGGACGTGTCCTCCGCCCTCGGGGTGGCTCCAGAGGCAGGCTCTGGCATGCAGCGCCATCCAGGACCAGGACGGGAAGACAGTGTGACCGTCGTACTCAGCCACGCGGCATGCGCTGCCTGCTTTCCTGACCGCCGCTGACACTGAGCCCTGCCAGGACAGAGGCTGCTCTGTAGGAAACTTTCTGAGACAGCTTCCCGGAAAAGAGAGGCCCTCGCAGCCGCTCCGGCAGAGCAGAAGGCCCTGACTTTGACGCTAGAGCTGTAACAGCAGCTAGTCCTTCAAAATGCCCAGGTACCATTACAAAGATCTGAGTGTCAGAGAAGAGTCTCCCAGTAATTCGATCTAGAGGAAAGGAGAGCAGAGAGAAATGACTGCACTATAATGAGGAACATACGCAAATGGAAGATGGGACTTCAGTCACCGCCAGGCGTTCAGGCGCCGCTGGGAAAGGTGAGAGACCGCAGGCCCGGACTGAGGAGCCTCCAACTCTGTCCCCTCGCCCAGCCTCCCCGAGTCAATACTACAGAGAAAGTCTGGGAGAGGGCCCCCAGGTGCTCAGGCCGCTGGCCCCTTTGGGACTCGCCTTCCGGCGTGCGGAGCAGACACCGCAGAGTGTGGCGGTCACTCTGTGGAGCGGACACCTGCCAGCGCAGCTGAGAGGACGCGAGGACCCAGGCGCCGCAGCCGTCACCGCCCCCACCAAACAGAGCCGGGAGGGACCGCGCGCTGTGGCGGCCTCAGTGTAAAGCTGTGACAGGGAGATCTCACTAGATCTACGGAGCTGCAGAGACCGTGAAGCATATCGCGGGTGTGACAGTGCCTACCCAAGTGTCCCTACACGCTGCCATCGTCAAATGCACAGACGTGCGCGAGTGTGTGCGTCCCAGCTACAAAGTAGCTGCAGGAGCTCGGCAAAGACAAATGGCCTGGGAGCGAATCAGGAGTCCTAGTTTGAGCCCCAGGCCTGTCACTCATGAAAAGTAGAGTTGGTTTCTACCACACAGAGCACGAGCATGCAATAAAAGAAAGGATGCCAATACGCACTCAAAAATTAACAGCAAAGATAGGACTGGCGAGGGGACCTTTCGGGTGACCCTGTACCTACCCAGATACAGACGTGGTCCACCCCGGCGGACCTGCGGGCACTCTGGACTCATTCCCAGCCTGCGTTTCAGTTGGCATGGCCCTGTGATCTTCGAAAGAAGACTCACGAGGACAGGCGGGGCATCTGGAGAAACGCTGACCAGCATCTCTCCACTCCCACGTGTCCCCTCCCACGTAACCTTGCCCTTAAGTGGGACTGAAATCCGGAACAGTCACACAAGATCTGATGGATGCCTGGTGGGTTTATTAGGAATCCCCAGGGCATGAGACCTCATTTTCCATTCCCTTTTCCTTCCCTTCACCAAATCCCTTGCGGAGCCCACGAGACCCCCTCTGGAGTCAGTACGCCTGCCCTCTAGAGAGCTGTTATCCCAGGTGGGCTCAGGTCAGAACCTGGATCGGATTTCGGCTTGACATGCTCTAGAGGAAAGGGTGCGGGTAGGCAGGTAGGTCAGGAGGCCACAGCACAGTCTCTCCTTGGCTCCCACACAGCTCGGTGACGCTGGGCAAGCCCCTCAGCAGCCACAGACACATTTTTCCATTTTCCATCAATAAATGACTGAACTGAAATCTATAGCTAGAATCTTCTTTGACTTGGCCAGTAGGTCCCTATAAATGAATATTTGTACACAGCGAATTCAAGTTACCTGGAGTTTTAATTGCCATAGACTACATAAATGAGATTTAACATATAAAGAAATATACGTGCGTGTGTATGTGTATTTTAACAATGCAAATACACAGAACATAATCCTTTAATAAATTTGAAGTTCAGTAGTTTCCAGGGTCATCAGAAACACAGATTTTCATTTCCCGGTAAATCTTGAAGTGCTAATTAATAGAAAGTTGGGATAAATTGTTATTAGACATTGTGTATTTTTAAAGTGTGTGTACATATGAGATTATTACAGTTAGAGGTAACTGAACATTTGTACTACTGCCAAAGTGTGTTTATATTTCACTAATTTTGATTGGGCCATAGTTTGATTTCTAAATTTAGGGCATACCAAGTACAACAAAATTAGATTCCACATCTAGTTCAAAACGAGTAGCATATCAGTAGTGTGTGATTCCATAGCTAAGAAAAAAAAATGGTTTATCCCGATTAATTGGTTTAAAGTAATCTACACCTTCTTCCCACTTCTATTTTAATTATCTTCAAACCCAAAGGTTCAAAGTGACCTTATATTTACAAGAAAAAAGTCAGGTGTGCCCTAGTGGAGTAGCAGTTAGGTCAGTCACCTCCGAAGGAGCGCAGGTCACATACCCCTGGGTTGGAGTCCTGGGTTCAGAGGGAAACAATCTGTGTGCACAACAAAAATCAGCAAAAGATGCTTTTTTTGTCCTTTCTCTTCCTGCCTTCATTCCTGCCTGCACTTTTCCTTAAAAAAAAAATTAAAAGTTTCAACCCAAATTACGTCAGGCACAGACCAAACTTCCTAAGGCAGCTCAAGGCCAGAGTGGTCTGGCCTTGACAGAGTTCGACTGGCCCTAGAGGTTCCCCGATTCTAGAACCAGGGCTCCACCAAGCACTCTCCATCTCTCCATTCACGGGGATGAAAAGCTGCGGAGCTGGGGACATGACTTCTAGGAAGAGCGGAGTATACATACTTTTCCAACAGGCTTCTAAACACAGGGCTGCCATCAACTCCTTGAGAGTCAACTTGTTGGCTTAATATTGCAATTTAATAACTTGAAGCTGATGCTGCCCGAAACATGCTTTACCACCAGGACTGAGGCTTCATCTGGTTAACGGAGAAAATCAGCAGGGTAGGCCCTGGCATAGAACGCAGCAACACATTTATTACGAGCGGGAAAGCACAATTAGGCTTGCCCATCACAGTGCCAATACACAATGGACTCCAGCGGCTTTGGGGCTCCCATAACCGCCATGAGGCTAATGGTGGAGCGTCGCGGGCATTTAGGGAGATGACGCACTTCAGGGGCCACGGACCGGACACTTGAGAGCCACATGCTCTTTGAAAAAATATTGCCAAAAAATATTGCTGTTTGCTACCTGATTTCTTCTAGGTAAAATCATCATTATAATGCTGCAAAGTCATGTAAAACACAAGCCTACGTGGAATTTGTGTAAGTATGAGGACATGGACACACGTGCTGTTTCACACCAAAAGAGATCTACGTCAGTCCTAAAACAGACGTGGAACACACCACATACCTATGAAGGAAATTAATGGACATGCATTTCCATTCTGTGAAAAAAAAAAAAGTTCAAAAGTGATGTTATTCAAGACACAACAACTAAAAGCTCCAGAAAATGTTCGACCTTGACCTCTGTAGTCCTTGCTTTTCTCACAAATTGATTCTTCTGCCGCGGTTTTTGAGGCAGCAAACAGAAAGGTGACCTCTGGACTGCACCAAACAGATTTCATTAGCACTGACTTCAATTATTTTTCTTCCCATTTTCGCCACATGTGTAAGGTTAAAAAAGTTGCTGCACTGTCAATTTATAAATCCTTGTTCATAGTGAGCCAGTATTTTGACACATTCCAGTATGTAAGAAATATTGAGAAATGTTCCTACACGTCAGTTTTCAGCTGCATTAGTCACAGATTTCTCTAAGAATACCTGGAATTTTGAGCCTTCAAGTAAAAGTGGGATCGTATGTAGGTATAAAGGACTTATAGAATAGAGTTTCCTATACCTCATTCACTTGCTTCTTTTTATCTCTTTTCTGTCTTTATTATTGTTGAATAAGCTGACTGAGTAGCATTCAAGAATCTGGTTCGCAATTTTTATGTGAGTTATCTAACTTAAAAAAAAAAAAGAAAATAAGACATAAAAAGCTGGTTCAATTAGCCATTCAAAGGTATGATATGGCCTTGATCAAGACAAAAACTTATCTCAGCAACAACCTGATGTATTATCTGTAAATTAATCCAGATTGAATTTATCAATTAGTCTTTTCTTAAAAAAAAAAAAAAAAAAAAAAAAAACACTGCCTCCTTTGTGAATATCAACAGTAAGTTCTTAAAAGACCACCCCACCCCCTTGATTTTTTTTAACCTTTAAAGCACTGAAAAAACTATCAATAGCCTGTTAAACATTAAGGTAAAAAAGTTAACTCCTAGGAGCAATAAAATATCTAGGTGTGGCCTGATGGTGCAGCAGTTAGATCAATGGCCTCCAAAGGAGCACAAGCCACACACCCCTGGATTCCAGTCCTGGGCCTGCGGGGAAGCAACCAATGTGAACAAGTAAATAAAAATAAAATAAAATAAAGTGCTTCCTCCTCTCTCTTCCTGCCTGCCTATTCACCTTCATTCCTGCCTGCAACTTCCCTTAAAAAAAATTTAAAAAATAAAACATTAAAAAATGAAATATTTTATAGGCGGGTGTTAAATTCAGGCTCAGAGATTCATTTGCTGTTACACACGCTTGTTACACCCAAGTAAAGGGAACAAGGTCAGTGACTCCTCCTAGGAGGATTTGTCAGCCTAGGGTCTTCAAAGGATCTGTGCGTCTACCGAACACACGCATCTGGAGACGTGATGTTCTAAGGGAGATGAAGACAGAGAGAACCTTTTTGCACCAGGAGATAAGAATAATATGAAGCTCCCTATGTCTAATCCTCGCTCTCAGATAGAGGGGCGAAGACCCGCTGTGGACTTAAAGCAAAGGCGACAGAGAACCCAGTCTTGTCCCCGTGCCTGCTGGAGACATGATTAATCAACCCCCTGGGTCCATCCGATGGGTTCAAATGCTGCTCTGCCATTTGCTCAATGTGTGCTCTGGGGTCATGTCACTTTTGTACTCTCACCGAACCTCACGTTCTTTGTCGAACCGGCATAGCATCCACTCGCGAGCAAACACTCACCCCGTGTTCCGCAGACAGGAGCATGATTCTCCACCTGGGTCTCCCCAGTGAACCACACAGCGGGACCCCCTCCGTCGTGGACGGGGTCCTTGTGAGGATGACATCAGAACATGGATGAGACCTCCGCAGGAGGCTGGCACAGAGCAGCCTCCCAACAATGTAGTGTTCTTACCGGGTGCCAGACACAAGGCAAGACGTGTGATCGCTTACCTTCAAAACTGCGCTTTAAAATAATGATAATAAAATAGTTACCAAGCCTGTGTTACATGGGAGGAAACTGATGTCAAATCAGGTCAAGTGTGGCGTCCATCACAGTCCCTTTCCCTCTATTAAGACAGATATCACCCTTTAATATGACAGAGTGTCAGTGTCCTAATATGTTCTTAGCACATAACAAATATGACCCATTCAAATAACCACTCATTAAAACCCCATCTTTCCACGCTACTATATTGTCTGCTCATCTGCATGGCTATTTACTGCTCCTTTTTTTTTAATTGCTTTATTATTTCTTTTGTTTATATAAAAAATGTCAAAGGTACATTTTTCAAACTTTACTGTGATTCTTAGCTCATTATCATAAACACACACACACAACACAAATACACAAGCCATACGAATTTTTTTAAAGGAAAATATCTTTGAAATCTTAGTCCATCAAAGAGAAAGTGCTCAAAAGAAGTGGAAGAGCCTGAAAAGCAGAGCTGGAGCCAGATTTCCACAAATAGGTCTCAGACATCACCCCACAGAAACAAGGAGTAGAGGCCACCAAGGGGAAGACGGAAAGATGATTTCTCTTTATCACAGCTGGAATTATTTTTTCCCAAAGAATTTTGAAAAGGTGTAGGGTGTCTAATCCAATCCAGGTTATCAAAAGAAGAAAATGAATTTTAGAAAAATGTTACTATGAAATTCTTTTTCTTCCCTGTTTGTGATAAGGAACACTATCAACAGCCTCCCATACCACTCTGGGCCACTGACTGAGAGACGATTCCGTTCCATGAGCCTGTCCTTTCCAACCTCTCCTCACAAGCCTCCTGCTCACATCACTCAGTGAGGTCGGCTGCCTGACCTTACCTGAAGGCGCGATAGGACAGGTTATTCCGTCTTCTGAAATTCTGTTTTCCAGGCAGCACAGTTCATGTTCCCACCTCCTTGAGGTGACTTACAGTGACCTTACTATTTAAGATTTAAATTTGCAGACTCGCCCCAGCCCAGGATTCCTAATCCTACCCACCTTGTGTTCTTTTTAACACTACCATGCACGCATCATTAACTACGGGTCTACTGTGTCAGTCTCTTTTATTTTGTCTGCCTACCTCAAATGGAAAATGAACTCAACCGAAGATTTTTTGTTTGTTTTCATCCATCTGTCCATGGATCTGTCCCGAGTGTATATTATGGATTCCGGGGATGAACAATGACCAGAAACAGAGTATGCAATGCAGTTAAAATGCCAATTATTTCGCATTTGCTCCAATGGACACAGGTGAGATGTGACAGCAACAGGAAACTAAGCTGAACCAAGAATACTGTTTCTGCTCCTGACTGGACATCTTGAGAAGGGAAACGTCCAGCACTGTTATTTTAAGGACTGAAATATATGAGATGAGTCACAATCCTTATGAGTGTTGTTTAATTGAAGTTTTAAAGGAAAATCTCAAATAACAATGAATTGCAAAACGTAAAGGATAAGCCCAGAAGCCCTGGAGCAATCATGAATACACCAAACACAAGCAACTAGACAAAAGAAATGTCTCTACTGAAAACAAGGCAGCTAGAAATTTCCTTTCAAAAGCATCATTTAATATGATAATTCTGCAAAGTGGGAGCAGATGACTGAAGCTCCCCATAAATCAGGGCAGCCTCACTAATCCCTGCTAGAGGGAGAGGACATATCTACATCCAACTTAATGAATCAAAAAAAACCGAGGGAAATGCTGACCCCTTCTTACAGTCTAGCAATTTTTTTTCTTGGGGCATATTAATGATTAGTAAATAAAGAATAGTCTATTTACCACCATTACCTCCCCACTGACAGGAGAAAAAAATCACTGCTCTATTCGGTTGTTTATGGACCTGGGTTAGGTTGACACAAGGAACAGGCTCAAAAGAAAACCGCCCAAAATGATTACAAGGCATTTTAAAATCTGATGTTACATAAATATTCTTTAAAATAAATACAAAGGAAAAAAGAAAGAAGAGCCAAAAAAGAAAAAAAAAAAAAATGCACATGAGGGAACGAATGTTCCAGGGTCCTGGAGACAGCAACAGATTCGAAAGCAGATCAGCTATCAAATCTGAATGGAACAAGGGAAGTGACTGACCCCCAGAGAAGGTGGGCCTGGAGGGAAGATTCTGTTCAGGTCACATGTCAAGTCAGAATTAAGAGTTTGATGGAATATAGGGAAATGCAGTAAAAGCTCAAACTGAAAAACACTAAATGGATAATTGGCTTCCCAGCAATTTGCTCACATTTCAACATATCTTCATCGAAAGAAGTGTAAGAATACTAGGTGATGGCGTGCCAGGCTACGGATGGTTCTCTGGGCTTCCAAGCATGCGTGAACCAGAGAGTTACTTCAACACCTATGTCCAAGCTTTCAGTAACATGAGAAAAATATAAAGCCTTTCACAAAACCTCATCTCTAGCTGCCTTGTGATAATCTGTGAGGATCCAAAGGTTCATAACACTTGGAGGGAGAAGGAGAAGGAAAGGAACCAGCACAAAATGACACAAAAGCACTTAAAATTCAACATTAATTATCCTGATTATCTCCTAGAAGCACTTGTTTCAGCCCATGATACTGAGCAAAGTATCATTAAACTAGAGATGCCTCTAATTCCGAAAAGTTCTCTCAAGTCAAATAGATATGTCCAGTGGCTAAATCACTTCTAGAAATCTCTTTGATTTCATAGAGGACAACTATAACACTATCTTAAAAACAGAAGAGAACTAAAGAAAATAAAAATTTTATTAGCAAAAGGCAGCATAAAGGGGATTTGAAAGATCAGCAAAAAGACTTAGAATAAATGCTAGAATGTGATCAAGGCTCTGTATTCCCAGAGCAGCATCTTTACTGTCGGTGGGGAAAAAATAAAGAGGACAACATTCCACGGCACTCCCCCTGTTACCTCAGAACCGAACACAAAGGTCCTCACCTCTATTCTTGCTTCTGAAATTAAGGCAATGAATTCCAATGGTTTCATTTTGTACTTGAATTTTAACATAAACAAGAAACACATGCAATTCATTCAAATAAAGAAATCTTCAAGATTGAAGCCCTTCAAGAGGGCATTTATGATTTATAATTCATCTGTTCATCTTTTGGTGAAAGATATTTGAACATATTCTCTCTGTGTGTGTGTGTGTGTGTGTGTGTGTGTGTGTGTGTGTGTGTGTATAGTACTGAGTACTAGAGAACTTCCCAGAAATCAAAATCTTTACAAGTGACTATAAGATTCTGTTAAAGATCTGGCAAAAATGGGTGAAAGTTGTACTCTAGATAATATGCACTGTCTTCCATATTTCTAGGAAAAATGAGATCCAAACGTGTCCTTAGTTCCTTCGCCTTCCATTGGCCACAGGTCCTGATTCTCTGCACGGTTCTGGGTTAGTGTACTCGTGCATTCTAGTGATGAGCTCTCGGGATAGCAAGGGTGCTATCCCACCCATGTAGTTCCTACCTACTCCCTCAACACACAAACACAGCACTTGTTTTATTGCAGATGTTTGGAAGAGCTGAGTGCCTAGAAGAGCTTCGTAGTCCCAAGAAGGCTTAATCCAACCCTCTGAGCAAGCTCTGTATCCCACCTCTCACTCTCAGACCTTCACTGTGGTTTTCCATGTCAGTCCCTCACGCTCGGACCCCTGGGACTTACAATCTACTGATCTCATTGATCTTTCCATGCCCTTCCCCATTCTCCCCCTTATGTCCTCACTTCCCACCTTCCCAATTGACATTTAATCATTTTCTCTTTATTACACTCTTTAGCAAAACGCTGCCCACCTTGTAATCCAACCTTCCACCTGCTCTATGCACCCTGACCTGGTTTGAGAAGTATGTTCACTCCATGGATGCTGAACCCGCCATCATAGCAATGATTCCCACTCAGAACACGTGACCACTAACCCAAAGTGGACCCTTTAGTTGGCAGATAATGAAAGTACAGATATGTCCCTGTCATTCTACCACTCCCGGGGGGACAATTCCGCTCTGATCTCTCCTCCTATTTCCCACACACCCTCCCTCATCTAACCTTCACCTCAAGATCTGACTTGACTTTTCAAAGAGAAAACAGAAGCAACAGAAGAGAAAACCCTTAACTCACACACATTCAACTTTTGTCAGGAAGGTTCATCTCTGCCTTCCCTGCAATTATGAACCAATGTTCCATCCTAGTGATGACCCATGTCTGCTCTGTCACATCTCACTGGCTTGGGAACACGGCTGTAACAACTCTCACATCTTTCCTGCATCATCCATGCATTTTCTTTCTCCAGTAGACCACTTTCACTTATTAATTAATCATACTGTAAATAAAGATTCCACATTCTCCTGACTCAGGACCAATGTTTTGACGTGTGACCCCAAAGAATTACCTCATCACTGTTCTCTCAATTCCAGGCTCTCTCTCCTCCCCATTTGTCTTCAGGCCTCTCCAAACAATCTACATCTCACCCCACTTCCATTCAGCCTTTGTTCCCGTGTGACCCCCTTCCTCAAAGTCGCTAAGCCCATACTCCTGTCCTTTACTCACTACTTCCTTCTCTGCTTTATTGTTCCCCAAAGTTCCCTTATCTTTTCCCATTTCACCCCTGTCTTCACTTAGCTTCTCCACATCAGATTGACAGCCCCATGAGATCAAGATTATTTGTCTACTTCATTCTCTGTTTTCCTGGCCTCCCAAAGGGTAACATGCCAATAAAAAAATGCAGTGAGTGAACCAAAGGGTTTGGGAGAATCATAGAGCAATGATTAAGAGAAAGGTTTAGAATGAGATAGAAGAGTCCTCAATTTGAAGAGAAGCTTTGAGCACTTTTGCATATTATTCAAGCTTTCTGCAAGTTAGTTTTCATTTCTGTAAAATGTGGATCATAAACTATTCCTGGGTCTAGGGGAACACCAACAGGAGCAACTAAATAAAATAAATAAAAATGCTTCTTCCTCCATTCTCTCCTGCCTGCCTCTGGTCACCTTCATTCCTGCCTGTACCTTTAATTGAAAATAAAATACAATGAACTCTTCCATAATGTTATTAAAATAATTAAATAAAATGCTGTATGCAAAACAGTCAGCAAAAATCCTTGGAACTCAGCAAACCACCAGCAAATAACTGACCACATTCACATTACCCCAGGTCAAAAGGTAGAGAGCTGGTACCAGGCTGATATTACGAACTGCTCCGTGTTCCAGTATTTTCAAATCCGAAGGACATCAGAGGCATAGTTCTAGCTTCTGCATGGGGACACAGATAGGCGTCGAACCCCGAGGCCATGGGCCCCCTCCGCGCTCACGTTTCACTGAGGCTGAGAGCTCGCAGCACTGCCAACGAGCGTCTGAAGGCTGCACTTGAGCAGGACAGGAAACCACCCCAGGGGTCAGGAGCCTGGCTTGGTGGCAACCCGGGACCTAAAACAGCCGTCATGCGTCAACTGTCAATTGTCAACACTCAACTGATCCCTCACTGGAGCACTGTCATCAAGGAGCCTTGCAGCACTCTCTCTCCTGCCACCTTGAAGGACATGGTGAAGGAAGAGCAGCCTGGCGAGCACACGCTGTGCAGAAAGCACAATGAAAAGTGTGCAGGGTCCCATTGCACTTTCCGCGGGCAACCGATTCAAGGAGGGCATGCAGAAAAGTCTCGAATCTGCAGGACACAACCTGTAAATGAAGAAACTGAGGCAATCCGCTGAGTTTACCTGCAGAAAAGGGGTGCTTGGAAAATGTTCCTCCATAGAAAGAGGAGGAATTGCATGCAGACCTCCTGCTGCAGAGATCAGCAGGCAGCAGAATGGAAAAGAAAGGGCGACCCACACAGCACCCAGGGCAAGAAATATGAGGCTGAGGCCTGAATTGGGAGGGAAAAACCTGAATTCTGTGATTCTGCCCAAACTATCCTGGGATAGTGACTTCATCTCTTTGGTCTCATTTTTACCTTCTCTGTCCTCACAGCCACTCCAGGGCGTGCTCGCTGGCTGGCAGCAGCGTGCAAGGGGATGAGAAAGGAGAAGAGAAACTTCTTCAGTGTTTTCATGATCAGACTCGTGAGGCTGTCCTGGGGCATCAGGGTCTCCATCACATTGTCCCTCAATAAACAGAAAATACACACTGAACACAAAAAGGGGTACGAATGGACAGATAGTAACTCTCCATTTCCCCCCAAAGAAGTGCAAATAAAGCAGCAGAAGTGAGAGTGTTATTCCAAGATGCCGTCAGAGGTTAATATTTTTAAGTCTATCTTAGATGGAAGATAGCATTTGTGATATCACAGCTTTAACTGTGTGTGTGCCCATGTGTAACATTCATGAAAATCCCAAAATGCAAAAGAGAGAGGATCCCTTCTGCCACATTTGGAAAGCTGAGGGAAAATTCCATTTTCCCAGAATTTGAGGCTGCAATCCACGACTTCTCTAAAAAGCGCTTTACCTACATTTTTTTCTATAAATCCAACCGCTGTGTACCATATCGTCATACACATCATCCAGGGAGGATGACTAACTCACAGCAGCCCTGTCTCCTCTCCAGGGCTGGCTGAAACGCTGCCTCCTTCTTGACAGTTCCAAGGATTTTAGTCATTAATAATCCTTTCTACATATACGTCCCTTCACCTGTACAAAGGAACCGCCGCCCCCCCCACCCCCGAAAGCCTTGCAAGTTGGACAGCTTTGTTTTGCAAACGTATTTTTCAGTCACTGTGAAGAAACATGCTAAGTGATATTTCTCAAAGGCCCACTTTCAGCCCTCCAAGCTGGCGGTCCCATAGTGAGTCACTTAAAGCAGATCACAACATAAAGGACGTATGGAAAGGTTTCTATTTCGGGCAGCTCTCGAAACATTACCAGTTCTAGGTGTCAAGCGATGTAAAATTTGGGAAGTGGATTATCATACGGCGCTAAGTCGGCCTCGGGATAGAAATCCAACACGCCACCCACGGGCCATATGAAGCTTTCAGATCTATTCTATATGTCAGATTCATTCCAAACATCAAAAGCTCCCTTCTACCTAACCCAACACGGCTCTTGCATGCGTGAAATGTTTATTGTTTGAAAACACATCAGTGTCCATGGCTTTTAACTAGAAAACCCATGTGTGCCTCGTGAGACTACTCCTAGGTTTGTAAGGAAGGAAAGGGGTGGGGGCCAGGGGGCGGGGGTCCTTATTCCAAATGAAGAGAAGCCGGACATACAACAATCTAGGAAGGGTACGCCCTTGTGGTTCAGACATCTGAGACGCTGTCGTGTGGCCCACTGCAGTGCAAGGAGCCGGGTTCAAGACCCGGGATAAGAAGCCAAAATGAACAACTAACTAAAGATGTTCCTTCCTCCTCTTCTTTCCTTAAATGCTTCTTCCACCTCTCCTGTCCTTCCTTCCTCTCTTAAAACAACAAAAAACTAGTCTAGCTCAGGGTCAATGCGTTACTATATATAAATGATCTGCAACTGATAATGCCAATGAGAGCACAAATCTCAAAAAAAAAAAAAAAAAAAAAAGAGATTCCACACTCTCAATTCAGGGTCAATGTTTTTTTAACACGTGACTGCAAAAAGTTACTTAGCTCAGGATCAGCTTGTTAATATTTGAAGATTAAATGAGAGCTGAAGTTTGAGTAGCTGGTCTTAAAAATGAGTCCGCTACGAGACAGTTTCCTTCAGGCTAAATGAAGAATCAGAAATCCTGCTTTCAGTACAGTTTGAACACAAAACGGACTCTACCAGAGCTCATCCGTGTGGCTCCTGATCTCCTGTGCTCTGAGGAGAGGAGATGTAAACACTTACCACCCGGCTACCAAAAATACTGAGCGCCATCACCAAGGACAGGACGCGTCTGGGAATGAACAAACAATGCTCCTTCCAAACCTGCTGCTGCCCATTTGGTGCCAACACTCGGTCCCTGACAAAAGAACTGCCCTTTCCGAGGCACCCGTTGGCCATTTGCTGTGATAATCTCCAGGGGGTGAAGGCCTCTTCTGAACAGAGAAATCACCCCGTTTATTTTGATGACCGAAAGGTACATGCTGGGTCTGATTTATTTTCACCACCTTCCCCTGGCTCACAGCCATTTTAAAGAGAAGGAATAAGCCAGATCACTCATCTGCCCGCCTGGCATGCCCGGCAGTCATGGGAGCCCACACCACGGCCATCTGTCAGGATCCCAGGCCCTCCACACACCGGAGAGGATGTCGGAGGGGTGTGCTTCAGCCCGGCTCATGAGCCTCTGGAGGTAAATCGGGAGCCCCAGCCCGAGCAGCACACCCACTCACCTTCCTTCCCAGCAGTCAGAGCCTATCAAGTCAGAGATCTGGGCTGACACAGCTATTTTTAAGCTGATGTGCCTACACACATGTTAAGTCGATTTGAACACCACCTTTAGTCGGTCTCCCAGCCGTGGATGACTGGAGAGGCGGTGAACGCACACAACCTACAAAAGGAAAGCAGCCTCAAAAGACATGCTCGGGGCTACATGACAGTGCATTCGTCTACCTTAAGGCTCAGTTCTGAGATGCCCCTAAATTACGGCAGCCAGAAAGGCCATCTGCCGCCACACATGCAGATGACGGCCACGCCCCGCATCAAACAGCAGTGCCATATAGCTCCACGCAGTGACACAAAAGCAAAGGAGATGTTCTTCCTGCCTCAGCACCTCTCTGATGCTCCAGTTCCTGGTCTATGACAGAGAAGTGCCAATCGCCACAGATGAGGTGGGGAGCAAAGCAAGCTGCGTGTCAGGTCTTGTGATCCGAATTCCAGCTTCCTGCTTCAGGCACAGCCCTCAGGAATTCTACTGGAAACGATTTCGCTTTCTACGATAATCGAATTTTGCCTTTTGTATCCTAAGATGTACCTTGCTTTTTTTACTTATCTTTGAGATGCTCACGTGAGGGCTGCCCTAGAGTTTGCAAAATAACACATGATGATAACAAGGGAGCTTCTGGCACCCAGGGTCACTTTGGTAATTGTGTTGGTGACACCCCTCCATGTCCCAGAAAGCAGTTTTTGACCCAAGATGATACCCTCAGCAGTGGTAGGTATCCACACACCTACAGAAATGCCTCTCAATTCAATATGGCACCTCGAGGATTTCCTGAAGTATGTCTGGTTGAGCTGTATGTGCAGCCGTCCATTCCATAGACAAACATACGGCTTCTCAATAAGACCCGTCGGTCGTTAAGACCAAGTGGTTTTAGTGCTAATTATTCCTACACTGGAAACCCTGTTGCAATATATAAATACATCAGATTACACGTTGATCCCCTTAAATGCACACAATGCTATATGCCAAATAAATGTTCTATAAGAAAGACGAAGCAATTTTAACAGACACATCCAAAATCCTAGTCCCACCACAAAATGAGACCTAGCCAACAATCTTAAGAGGAGTGAAGGTAAAATCTCAGAAGCCAGTGAAGCAGGCCACCAAGGAGATGCACTCTGACTTAGCCTGCAGAACTTAGAAAAAGCTTAGGAATTTGGAAGCACCGAGGAGAGTGTAGAAAAAGAGCATATTGGTATCAGGAGGCTAGAAACAGGGTGATATTGTGAAAAACTCTATGAGGAATATTTATTTTCACACGTTGTCATGTCCAACACAACCGATTATGAGACTGCCCACCGCTTTGTTCCCACAGAGCGCTGAGGACCCTCCCGTGGAGACCCCGAGCCCGCGCACTCAGGCATCGAGGCCCTTTGGAGAGCGGAGGACAGGCCGGCAAACGGGCCCTCCTCCTCCCAGCCGGCTCCAGGTGCGGACGGCCCCGTCTCTGCGATTCAGGGGGCAGCGGAGGCTTCTGCTCCAGGAATGACGCTCACACACCGACCCTCAGGCAACCCAATCCCAGTGACCGGCCTGGTCACAGGAACTGAGCGATGCACAGACCCAGCTTTTTCAGAACCTCCTCATCAGTGTTTAAATGTGAACTTGACGAGACCCCCAAGAATTACCAACTGATTTAGAAAAAGCTCTGACTGAAAAATAGGAAATAAAATAGAGGGAAACAGAAATGAAAACAAAAATTTAAATTAAAAAACAAATGCAACTATCATAGATATGATTTTATATCCACAAATTAAGGACAAGCTGTCATAAAAGGGACTAATAAAAGAACAAAGAAGAGTGTTTTGAAATTAAAAATATGAATGTAAAAAAAATCTTAATCCAAAGATAGGGATTAGAAGATAAAAGCAAAGAGATTTGTCCCAATGAGAGAAAATAAAGACAAGGAAGGACTTACATGACAACATTGTTTCAAAAGGAGCAGCTTAGAAAATTCATGTGATCTAAAACCTAATAGGAGTTTCACAGGGAAAAAAAAACCAAGCAAACAAAAAAGACTACATGAAACCTATCAAAGAAACAGTGAAAAAACATTTCTCAGAACTGAATAATGTCCAGCTCCAGATTAAAAATGTCTAGTAAATGCCCCTGAAAATGTCTACTAAAATCAATAAAAATCCACATCATACACTTAAAAGTGTATGAGTGACAGAGTAGCTTCCAGAAAAAGAACCAGAAAAAAAAGTGGCCTCAGATTCTCAACTTTAGCATTGTAAGTTAGAAGACAGAGGCAGAATGGTGCCTTCAAAATTCTGTGCAAAAATAATTCTCATTTTCAAGTCTTACACTGACAAAATGATCAGTCCTGCATGAGGTGGAAGAGAGACATTTCTAGACCTGCAAGCGATGTCACACCATTCTCTTCTCAAGGCGTCACCCGGGTGAGGATAAGATGAGATCCTAGGTCCCATGGAAACAGAGGCTAAGGAAATGTCCAGAATCACAGCAGGGGTGACATGACTCAGTACACAGGGTGAAAAAGGAGCACACATGTAAGCATGTCCAGCGTCTACCTGTCGCAGGTCGCTTCCACTTTTACTGGTTGGGTAGAAGGCAACCGGAGTCACAGTGGGTTTAATGACACGCTGAGTGAAGCAGGCATCTACCTGGGTTTGGGTAAAAGGTTAATACAATTTCAAAAGCACTTTAATCCATTCATTTTACTTTTTTTAAAAAAAAGTATCTTCAGATTCTTAGCAGACTTATAAAAATTCAGCCAAATTCAGTTCATTTGCAATTCCGTCCAATCAGGCATTATCACGAATTTCTAATTGTACTATTTGCACAATCAAATTGCTCCCCTCTCACTCTTCGCACCATTTTGGCAAAGGACTCTTTAGAGGGAATCATGATGTTTGATATTGGAATCAACTGTATTTTATAAGGAAAAGCATTTTCTTTTGAGAGAAATTAAAAATGGAAAGCATAACAGTTGTAATTATAACCTAGATTCTCCTTCTCATTAATCTAGATAATTTAGAGTTATTAGCAATCCTGCGTTCTCATATCCTTGCCCTAGTATAATACATAATCTCTCTGTCTCTGTCTGTCTCTGTCTCTCTCTCTCTCTCACACACGCACACACACACACACACACACACACACCCCTGCACACACTCCATACATACTCCAAAGATGCCCCAGAAGGCTCACAAAACACAGTTTTACCACGAATTTTTGTTATTTGCCACGCATCACAAACTCTGCGTTAGTTTACAGTCGGCAATACTCCGTGACCTTGTTGAAAGATCATAATGCCTGATTCTGAAACAAAAGCTCACAATTAAAAAGACCTTTTAGATATGGAAAGGAATACAGTAAAGTGTCCAACAAACAAATCTTAAAATCAATATATAGATCGAGACAGCAGTAAAGATGCAAAAGGCTTCCTCTAATAGCTCAAGTTCCTTCAAGAGGAAAAGGTAATCAATTAAAATTACCATGATGAATGGACCTTTGCAGGCAGTCTGAGTTCTTAATACAATGGCAATCAGGTTTACTCAAAAGAGAAAGAGCATCCTCCATAGATCTGCAACAGCTGAGTCAATAGAGAAATAGTCATTTTTATCACCTACTATGTGCTCAGCACTGAATTCATTGCTGAAACTTTTTCAGGTATTATACACGATATTACATTGTCTCCAGTAATTGCTGTAAGAGACCTAAAATGTCCAAACGAAACAAGAGTAAAGCAGAGTAAGCAGGGAGAGGTTTCCTGGAGGCAGTACTACTGCAGTCTTGGACTGTAATCCAGAAGAAAAGGTGGATAAATTTACAAAGAAGGGAAATTTTTTTTTTTTCACATAAGACTAGGGAAGAATAAGAGGAGAGTTTTTTGTTTATGCAGATGAAAGCAAAGAAAACTGATGAATTGATTTGAGTGACCCCATGTCATTCAATTGGCACAAGTAAACGTAAACTATCTACTCATGCATCCATCTTCCCTCCGCCCACCTATGCAGTCCCTCAGCAAACACCTTGTAAATGAAGACCATGCCTTTAGCACTGTTGTAGGCTTGAAAGGATACAAAAATGCACAGTTCTTTCTCTTAATGTGCTGCTGCTATATCATGGAAGGCTGGTCTTTCCCTCCCCCACCCCACCTACTGTCCCTATTATCAGCTCAAAGCAAGAAGGCTGACAAAGCTGCTATTTGAAATGTTTTGATGGTGAAAAAGGCTACCTTCGTGCCAGGCTCCAAGATGGCATTTTTTCAAGAACTTTTTCTTTCTTCTTGCAATAAATCAGGGGCAGGAAGCTGACACAAAGCTATGTTATTGCTTTTTTTTTTTTTTTTTTTTAACTTGCAATTGCAAAGTGATTAAAGCCACCTAGCGACAATAGTTGACCTACTGAAGAAGAATACCACTTTGGTGCCAGGCAGAGAAGGGCACTCAAGACGATTTGTATTTGTCTCTAAGGCGTTTTTCTCTCCCTCGCCTCTGCAACTGACTCATCCAACGGTCCATGCTGCTGGTCAAACTGATCCTGCACAGGACAGGCTTGCAAACCACAGGGAAGCACCAGGCCTGCTTGTCAACAATGTGACTACAGATTGGAAATCTGCATCCACCTCGCCAGCCTCTGCTAATTCTAGCAGAAAATCATTGTTTCAGATACTTCTGAGGCATTCCCTAAAAGTGTCTAGTCACTGTAATAAAGCCAGGTCTTACAGGGCAGCTTTGTGCTTCAGTGTCTCAGTTCATCAGGGCTAATTATTCAGGTAGCACTCTTCTACAGGGGACAACAAAAACAAAACAATGGAGAGCAAGCTCTAGCGAACTCTAAGCTCCAGGCCCGGTGTCTCCTGCATAGCTCTTGTATGACAGTGCACTGGAATGGTTTCCAATAGAAATGTACGGAAATGGCAGTGGTGCCCTTTTGGAAATGCTTTGCCTGGGACTCAGTGCTTCCCTGGATTTGCCAAGAAATCTGAGACAAGTTACTTAAGATTCTGAGCTTCAGTTTTCTCAACTTTTAAAATAAAAGGATGGAACAAAATTAACTCAACACTCTGTGATTCTGCCTAGGCCCCAGTGATGGTGTGTACTTCATACGTGACTTTTAAGTCACAGACAATGACTCATTCTGTAACTCTATATATTATACTTAACAGGCTAGTCTATGGCTTTATATAATTGAAATAACTCAGAGATAATAATAATCAGTAGTCAAGATCAGGGACAACTCAAGGACTAAAATATACTACTTATACTAAACAGTCATAAGTCAGAATCACTCTTAAGTATTTTGAATCTAGTTAAAAATTGTGATATATTTCCCATATTTGCTATCCGCAAAATCCTAAACACATTCAAAATCACCATTGGAAGGAAAGGTGGGTCAATGGCACAATTTGTGAGACACATTTCTGTAGGGTAGGGGGGGTCAGAATTCATCATTTTGTTGACTACGCTGCTTTCCAAAAGTTTTTTCTTCTGTAGGCACTCAAATTTGATCACTCAAATGCAAGTATTTGAGTAAAAGTTGGAATTATAAACCAAATTTACTTAACCTCTGTTTTCAACTACAACATCGACAAGATCAGGAAGATAACAACAAAAGCTCAGGAAGCTATCCCAGTTGAGAGACAATTTATTTTTTTGAGAAATACACATATTTTTGTATTTTCAATAAAATAAAAATGTATGTTTTATAGATTAGTATTTTATTGAGGTCACTTTGGTTTATAAGATGATATAAACTCAAATGTGTAGGTTCCCATATGTGCAAACAGGTTTCCCCTTTCCTCAGATATATGTCAACACTCCCTGCCCTCCATCCCATTCCCTACTGGCAACCTCAGTTCTGTGGAACCATTTATTTTTGAGTTGCTGATGAAACTTCCATGGAGGATACTGTTTTTGAGAGTAGGCACATTCAATATCTCTCTCAGCTATCAGTGAATCCATTCATACGTGTATTCAATCCAGTGTCACACAGAGATAATAAGGGTTTGGTGTTTAAGAGAGAAGGGTAATTGCATACACAGAATGAGGGGCTTGAAAGAACTGTGATATAAAGCAGATTACAGGTTTGACAGTGGGAAGCTATGCTATGCAGGCACACATGGATGGTTTCATAATAAGGAGAAAAAGGCTGTGCGCTCTGGGCTCTAGGAGTCTCTCCTTACAGATCAAGGCTGGATTTCAGAGGCAGTTATCGCAGGATCAGATTGGGGAGGACCTATTGTGCCAAGCTTATAGCTTCTAGATCACACTACTTAAAGGCTATAAACACATGTCACATCATCAGATTTGCCTTTAAAGGAGACTGTGCCTACTGCGTGGAGAATGGATTGGAGGGCTATGATATTAGAGGTAGTCATACGTGAGTGCTGACTTTCAACTAGATTTAAGTGAGCCCTTTCTACAAACTCTGTGGGTCACACCTTCTACTAAACAAGGCTCTCATGTTCTCATATTCCTCTTTAGTTAAATTAAATATATTTAAGTTAAATATATTTTGAAGGCTAACATTTTTTTTAATAACCTGCTAGACTTCCTTATCAGGAATATTAAAAAAAAAAAAAAGACTCCCTGAAGAGTGACATTGGGATACATCCCTTGAACAACTGTTCTGATCATCCCAAGCCAATCTTTCTCTGACTATGCTACTGAGTACAAAGTGGTTAAGCTTTTGCAGGGAAAAAATTCAAATAACCATCTTCTCTGCCCCGTGTTTCTCATCCTCTGTCACAGAGAGAATATGGAGTGTTTTAAGCTGATTATATAATTCACAGCAAGATCCATTCCATTCTTAGTTATCAGTAAAATTATTAAGTTAGTAGCTACAAATCCATGTACTTTTTTTCCTATTTCTACCAGGAAAAAAAAGGAATGAAATTCATCACTTATAAAATGGGCCTTCATGAATAAATTATTCTTTGGGTATAATATTTTTAAATTCCCTCATACCTATTTAAAACTAAATTAATCAAATCACTTGGATGTCAGATGTTTTAAAAAGACAGACATTATCAAACTGCTACAATTTCTGATAAAGATTGCTCCAACCTCTTAAGGAACCTGCATTGAAATAGAATTCTTCCTTAAAGAGTCAGACTAACTAAACCCACTAACCACTGAGATTATAGCACATGTTGCTTCTGGGTAACAAAAATACTCATTTGCCTGCTTGGGCAAAACATCATTCCATGTGTAAGAACACCAACAATGGCTATTACTAGACTGCTCATTTGAAGACTGCATTTTCAAAACTCAAATTGAATTTCTTTCCATATAAAACATGGAACACGGCCTAGGAGTATTTATTTGTTTATTGATTTAGATTTACTCTCGCACCCTACTCAGACAGATGACCTGTCAGTTGAACCCACTCGAAAAATATTTGAGCAATATTTATAGAAATTTTTTTCAACATTTATAGAAAGTAGATGGCAAGCACACAGAGATCACTGCAATGTCAAGTTCCTTGCCACGCCAAGGGCTGGGAAATTCACACTTAGGAGCCCTATCTGGAGAGTCAAAGGGGTCTCCTAGAGAAGAGCTGAAGTGTGATACCTGAGTAAGAATTTTCCAAGTGGCAACACCCTGGTGGCCTAGTGGTTTAGTTGACCAGGTGTAGTGCACACACATCCTAAGGACCCCAGGTTTTGAACCTGGGGCCAGAGAAACCACCCAGATGAACAACTACATTTTAAAAAATGCTTCTTCCTTCTCTCTCTTCCTGCCTCTGCTCACTGTCATTCCTGCCTGCACATTTCCTTTAAAAAGTTCTGTTTCAAGAATTTTCCAGGTAAGGAAAGGTATAAAGGGCAATTTATTTAGATGGACCTGTATGCCCTGAGACACAATGACATGAAGCTGCATTGGTGTGGGGGAAATACGGGAGCTTTGTTTTCCTTGAGCAGGAGCCGTGGGATGGGAGGCTGTCGAAGTGGGTGGGAACTGGATTCTGAATGCTCTTCTAGAACCAGCTACTTGAGACTGATTCTCCCAAAATAGAATGAAGTCACTTTCCTGAATTCCAGGTGAGGAGCCTTCTCATATAACCGTGGGTCTACCATCTGAATTCCACTGATAACTTTCTGTGAACCTCCTGGGGTGATAATCAGAGTCGTTCTGTGTCTCCTTTTCCTGTTGAGAGATACCCTACCAATCTACCAAGATGCAGTGACAAACTGAGAAAGAGAATGAAGTGCTATGGAGAGCATAAGCATGATATTATTTTACAGTATTTTGCTATTTTAATAACAATCAATATAATGCAGAGAGAGGAGCACTCCGAGTAAGCAAGGAATAGTAAACATATGCATTTTATAACAGAGTCATGCCTCTCTAAAGCAAAAGCTGAATTAACTCAGTCTTACGTTGATACGGATTTGTTGCTATAAATTTTCCTTTTCAAGAGGCCTTAATGTTTTAAATCTTATGTCCCCTAGCTCCTATATCAATAAAAACATCAAAATTTCAAGGAACTCATATGAGTTTACTAAAAACTCATCAGATCTTATTTATTTTTATGAAACTTTTACTGGAGAGGAAGAATATGAGAATGCTGCAGATGTATTCTTTTTCATTCAAGGTTTCTGGCAGGATTTCTCTTGCTCTTCCTTGGTATCAGAGAGGGAAATTGATGAGAAATACATGAATGAGTTAAACAGATTCAATAATCAATTCATAATCTTAATCAAAGTCTGCCGGTTAAAGGACTAACATCCCTAAGATAGTTCAGTGAATGGAGGGAGGGGGTGATTCTATATGGTAAGAGTGATGAAACATACTATATGTGTATATATATATATATATATATATATATATATATATAACTATATTTAACACTTTACAACCAATTTATAACCTATATATTGAATTAAATATCTGATTGTCAAATATGGATATGACACACAGACTCAAGAAAGACTAGAAAGTATTTTTAAATTATTCCAAAATCTGAAATACCGGATTGAAATTAACACACAAAAAATTAAGATTCGGCTTTAGAATTCAAAAACTGAATTGTAGGATGAGGGAAAAACTCATTTAAAGGAGCTGTAAATTGGTATATTCATAGAATGGAATACTATATAGTGATATGAGCTATATATATACAACATACATAATTATATATAATATATAATATGAGCTTTACAGCAATATATCATTATACAACTGAAATTTAGAACACAGAGGTACCCGACTCAAGGCCAAACAGTTAGTAAATGGTGGAAGGTACACCCAGGTCCATTTGTATTCAAGTGCTGGATTCCTAATCAGCTATGCACATCGCTTCTCAAGGCAAAACAGAACTCGAGCTGTACAGACTGGCATGAAGAAACATCGGAGCAGATACCTATGTATCTCTATGTACCACAAACATATGCACTGATGAGACACACATGCATTTACAGCAATCTGGCCAGCTCCTGGGAGAAGTCTGTAAGGCTATAAAATTTTAATCAAAATAATATTTCTGGCTGACAGAATTATTTTGTGCTTTTAAGTGATTCTTTTTCATCGAAATGTTCTAGCTTTTTATACTGATCATAGATAGCTCGCATTATTAAAATGCACCATGTGAATAGCTGAGGCACTGCAGTGATGAGAATTTTAGCGTTAGTCAGCAGTGTGACTCAGGTACTCAGGCCATTAAGGCCGTCCTGACATGGATTAGAGAGGACTATGCTCGGAGAGAAGAGAACACTTCCAGATGGAACGCTGTCCAGAAGAACAGCCAGAAGTGAGAAGCCAGGGTAGAAAGAGGTCTGCAGACCACACCTGTTGCAGCGAACTAAGGGATTGAAAGAGCTCAGGGGATGAACTGCAACGGGAAGAGAAAGGGAGACACATGAGCACATTGAATCCAACAGAAATGTCCAGAAGCAGGATTCTATCTCCTTTTTTTTTCTTTAAGTGGTGCTATTCCCAAGCACCGACATGACAAACAGATCCACTGGAATATGGGAGTTCATGGGGTACAAGACACAGATTCCAGAGAGAAAGATGGAGAAGTATTTTTAAATTAGTCCAAAGCCTGAAACACTGAGTTGACTATGGAAGTCCCTTTAGACACCGGACCCTATGCTTGGCACCAGAGCCTTAATGACCCAAGAAACAGAATCTGCCCTTAGAGAATTCACAGGTGAGTGAGTTACTCGTTGCATGATGGCAAACAGTGAAGCAACTGCACTGTGCAAAGGGTCCTGAAGGGGATGCAGAGGTGCTCTGATGCAAAGGGCATGCAGCTGGGCTGGGCGTCACGAAAGGTGACACCTCTCAGTGGCGAGGTGGTCATGCATCAGTGGACACCTACAGGGTGTTCAGCAGTCGGTTTGTCTGAAGTGGGGCAGTGCTTTTTACAAGTGGAAAGTAGCTGGACACAGGGTGCAGAGGTGGGGGGAGCAAGGCCTGTCACCAGAGTCCAACAAGTCCCCTCACTGCTGCAGAAGGTACAGTGGTTTCCAACAGCACCCACAAACCACACCACTCACCAGGAAACGCACCTCAGCAGTATGGAGCCGTCCATCTCCAGTGACTTGTGGGGTCACACACTGACAAGGGCTTAGATCTAAGAAGATCAGTTGGTGCTAGAGAGGAGATCATCTGCTTTTGACTCCAAATGGGAATGCGATGGAAGAGCAGCTGAATGAATATGTCACCCCCAAAATATGGCTGCAGGTGTTCAGGACATAGCATTCCAAAATAGACCACTTTGACGTATTGACCACTTTGAGCTGTGGGCAGTTGAAAACCAGCAAATACAGGAGAGCTTTTCTCTGAACTTCCCTTATTGGACTAAAGACAGAACCTTCAAAGGAGCTCAGCTGTTAAAAATCCTCCTCCCTGGGGTGTCATCAACTAGGGAGCACTGGCTTCTCCCGGGAGTGGAGACAGCAGCCCACAGCTCACCCAGACAAGCCATCACATAGCCCATCCATCCTTCTGAAGATGTCTCATTCTTTTTCAAATTTTTCAGGTGCCCACAGCTCAAAACAGTCAACATGCTAAAGTCGTCTATTTGGGCTGGTAAGTCCTGAACGCCTTCAGTCATTCTCAGGGGTGACATAATATTCATTCAGCTGCTCTTCAGTCCCATTGCAATTTTGAATCAAATGCATTTGGTTTCCCTAAAAGTTCCCCTAAATGCATCTAGTTCCCCTCCCTCCTCCCCTTTCCCTACTAAAATGCCATTTAAGTCTGAATCAAAGCCACCTTGGGGAGTTACTCATTTTCCTCAGAGTATCTCCCAAGTACAGATGACAGATACATGTTAATAAACTGGCTTTGTCTTGTTAACCTGTTTTTTATTTTATTACAGGGTCTTAGCTAAGAGCTGAGAAGAGTCAAGAAGGGAAATAATTCTCCTCCCCTAGAGGATGGTGTAATGCGGCCCTGTCACGGAGAGGGGGTTCACTGGTAACAGGCAACAAAGGGTATGGACACAAACAAATATCAGCAGTCATGGTGCCCTGGAGCGCGATCTCTACCCACTCCAAATCCAAAACACTCTCATGACTAAGAAAGAATAGGATGCAGTGGGGTCTCCAAGAATGCATGTGACCCTAAGTCACTGTGCTGGGTAATGAAGTGGAACCTGACAGGGACAGCTCATGAGGATGTGTGAGTAGGCAGGAAGTTCACAGATGAGCTTTGATGTAGGCCAGTGACAAATTACACATTCATACATATTCAAATGTCCTCTCTAGAAAGATGTTACAGCTCAGAAAAGGGATCTAAATAAGTTCAGACAATCCCTAAATCAGACAGTCCCTAAAAGTGTGTCACTATAGTCAAAACAGGACATTGAATGCTTAGTGTCAACAGAGTGTCAGCAACTGTGGGGGACTTATGTAAGCCAGCCTGAAGACACAGCCATCCTGAAAGATGCCCCCTCCCTGGGGGCCCAGGTGCAGGTACAGCAGCAGGGACACTCCTCTCGCGGCTGGGAGCAAAGAAAACGACATCTGCCCAGGGAGAGAAGTGAAAGAAACAAGAAGCATTTCCTGGTGCCTTATTCACTGGTACAAAATATAAGTAAAAGAAAACAATTAAGGACCAAGGGAAGCGAGCATCACAAAGATGAACTAGAAAGAGAAAAGGTGACAAGAAAATCCCAAGGTAGCAAGCCTAAACTTAAACCCCTGAAGGTGATCAAGAAAGATCTTACACAAGACCATGCCAAAGGAAAGATGCTCTAGAACAAGGGTTCTCAAGATGTGGTCTCCGTGGGACGCGACGGCATTAACCGGGAACTTGTTAGACATGCGAAATCTCTCTCTTGGGCCCCTGGATCTAGAGAACCAGAAACTCTGGGATCCCAGGAGTCTGATTTAATAAGCCCCCGCAGCCGATTCTGACGCTCACTCAAATTTGTGAACCACTTGCTACTCCAGAAGTGAAGAGTCGTGAAGTTACCGTGAAACCTAAGGAGAGCCCCCTTCCCCGCTCCCAGACCTGCGCCCTGGAAATCTGGGTTTGTAGGTGACTTTATCAGTCAAAGGCGTCCCTTTAGCAGAGGGATAGTTCTTCACTCAACTGTCTCCTCTGACTGCAATTTTAAACACAGGGTTCTGTTCTAGTGTGATGCTTCTCACACAACTTTAACTCCAGTGTTTCTCAACTCAGATCGTGTGGTCCCTCAGGGAACATAGAACAAAGCAGAAGAGACTTCTGGCTTTCAAAGTGGAGGAATGGCACAGTGGGAGAGTGATATCAGCAGCATCAGTTGGGCAGAGGCCACTTTGTAGTGCCCAGGACAGTCCCCTCCCCACACCCAACAAAGAATGGTAGTACTGCTGCTCCTGTGTGGTCCTGAAGGACATCAGTGGCCCTGGGACCTAAACTCACACCAAGCATCATCTGTTTGTAACTCCAGTGTTCCAATCCAAATGGTTCCACTCAAAGTTGTGAGATCCCGGGTCCCTTCTGAGAGACCATCTCCCCTGTACCTGCCCTCCAGCTCAGTGCACTGTCTTCACTGAGACTTTTCCCAGATGACACACCCTCTCAGTACACTCTCCAGTGTGAACAGTCATTCAGTCACTTAAAAGTCCCCAGAGAGAACTGATGCCACATTATTAGCAATTCCTCTCCTCTTACTTCAGCATGTGGTCTAAACATAGAAAGACAGTTTCCATAACAATGCCACTTGGTGGGGAGTACCTAAAATCTACAGCTGGATTCCACCAAGATAATACAAAATGCAGATCTCTACAGAAAATGTTTTGTTTTTCCTTTTTACCAACAGAAACTTTAAGGCCAGGAAGCTGAGTTGACTTTTCCTAGGAATAAAATTAAAAATCTTGAGAGAATTTGGTGCTTTCGTTTTAACTAGATACAACGTATCATGACCTCTTGGATTTGAATCGTAGTAGGATAAATTTTGAGTAGGCTATGGGAAAATGGTAGATACAGAGAGAGATGCTGTGTAGATCTATATTCTGAATTACAATCAGGTTTTTTTTTTTTTTTTTTTTTCAGATATAAACCTGAAACAAACCTAAGAGAAAATGGAGACAGAGTAAATATAGTCCATGGGTGACCTATTAAAAGCACGTTTAAGAAAATATTCATGAGCCATGAATTAATTAATACCCATTAATTAATTAATTAATTAATCAGAACCCAGTGTACTAGTAGACAGCCCCTTGTCAGCAATTCTAGTCATCTGAGTTCAAAGGTTGCCTCCAAATGCTACAAGATTCATCCACGAAAGTTTACCTCTCTCTGGGGCTTAAAGGAAGAAGTTATGGGCATGACAAAAATTATCCTTTGAGTTCATTTGGAGCAAGGAAGAGTCAACTCTCTTCTTTTCCAGCCTGGGTGGAACTACTGACTCTTCCTGTTGCTAACCAATGCTACTTTCCTGTCTCCTACAGGTAACACATCTGTCTTGGTGAATGGCAGAACGCAGCGGTGCAAGAAAGTCCTCTCTGTACTTGCGAAAATCAAGCTGGACTTTACACAGAAGGGGTCCTGGGCCAGGTGACAAGCACTTTCTGTTGATATTCCAGGTGTTCAGGAATAAAACCACAACATGGGATTCACAGGAAGTTAGGTGGAAATAGCAAAGTTTACACTGAAGAAAGGAGTCGCTTAGGATGCACTCAATTCATAAGCATGATTTCTATGTACAGATGGCTCAGTGGTCACTGCTCCCACTTACTACATTAATCTCAAGGTCATTGCAGTCTAAGTTGCCTGAGGAAACACCAAATTCTCTCCTCTTATGGGGTGAAAGTACCCACATCAGCACCACCTTTGTCGTCTTCTCATGGACATGCACGTCCTGTGCTCTCCTCTTCTCTCCTCTCCTCTCCATGCTGGGGCTAAGTCACTTCGACTTCTTTCGCCTACTTCTCCTTCCCACCTCTCTTCCAACTCCCGCCTCAGGGAGACCATCTTTCCCTTCTTGATTTCTCAATAAAATTCTCCAACATGTGAGTCAAAGAAAGACCATGATTTTTATAAAATTTTGTAATTATAATAAAAGTATACCTAATTTGAAAATGTGTGCCACTGAAAAACTCTAGAACTTACCTTCAGGATATTAAAATAAACCAAGATGCCTCTCTAATCTTTCTCTAATTAGGTATATTTTTCTTATTCAAGATGTATTCAAATCATATCCTTTCTTAAATTCTACACTGTATACTTAAAATCATTATCTGTAGTATTTTTCATTGATTGGAATCTTCAGAGAATATTTTAGCTGCATTAACCAGGTTTTAATGGGTGGAATAGTTATGGGTAACAATTACTACAAAGCAGAGTGGCTTAAAACAAGTATTTATTATCAGATGGTATCTTGTATTCAATGTAAGAGAATAATTGTATTTCCTTTTTAATTTTATTGAAGGACATAATATTGTAAAGGTGTAAATTATGCATCTTTGCAAATCAACATCTGTAGAAAATACAATAATAAGCTCACGACTAACAGTCCAGTCTAATCTTCACCATAGAATTGATCCCTTTTTCCTGATTGGTTATCATAAATGAAGAATATGGGTGGGCCAATTTTTTTCTTACAGACTAAAAGTCTATTTCTCTTCGACTTGATTCATTTGACTGCTTGGTTTCCCTATGTGGTGAAGTAAAATCCTAGGCTATTCAATAGTTTCTCAGGTCAGAAATCCAATAGAGGTTTAGCTGAGTACTTCTGGCTCAAGATCTCTCATGAGGTTGCAGTCAACTGAAACTGCTGACCTTAAGTTCTGACAGAAGGTCCACTTTCAAGATGGCGCACTCACAATGCTGTTGGCGGGGACTTCCCTTCCCACTCATGCGGGCTGTTCTGTGAGCTGCCTGGGTGTCCAACAGCAGCTACCTTCTCCAGAGCTAGTGATCCGTGAGAGAGGGAATGAAGGGAGCTGAGGTGTCTTTTGTGTTCTAAATCTCTGGAATCACACTGAGTCACTTTCACTTGTTTCCTGTTCATTAGAACTAAGTCACCACACTGAATCTAGCTGACACTGAAGGGGAAGGAATTAAGCTATACTTTTTGAAGGAAGTGTTAAAGAATTTCTGGACATTTTTCAAACCACCACAGTGGGCAAGGTTTGAATCCAAGTCCCATTTATGATACGATTTTAAAAATGCACTGTAATATACCTATAAGGAAATGTTTAAAACATGGCTTTTCTTTATTAGGAGGTTATGCCCCATTTTGAATGAAAATGACTGAGAAGTTGCCAAAAGCTGTAATGTGTTAGATAGAGCCTTTTAAACTTGAAAGTTAGAAGCTTATTATGACTTCTGCAATTATAAAATATCCAAACAATCAGAATATCTACACACACATGCGCGCACATACACACATACACACACGCCACATCTCTAACACTTTAATTTGAAAATTAAAAAACTAGAATCTCTACAAGGTTAGATGGCTCACCAATGAAAAGGCAGTTTTAACTATTTTTAAAAAGTTGCTTTAGTAGTCCATAAATCATATCTACATTTACTAATACTCTAGGACAAGTCCACCATTAGCCAACAGTGATGATATAATCCAGGACTTCCTTTAAGGCAGTTAGTTAAAGAACAATGTACCTTTAGGTGATAGAAGTTTTCCTCTCAAGATATTCTTTATACTAGATTACTCTAATTCCCAGCTCCTTCAATTCCCCTTTTGTCTCTCTTCCTAGTAGAAAGGAAGTTGTCTTGAACCAGAAAAGTTTAGATTTGCTTTTCTCCTCTATAAAAACCACATGAAACCATATTTCAACCCTAAAGTGTCACGTCTAAAAGAGTTCCTTGGCTAGTTCAAAAGGAACCAAACATTACTATATCTAAAAATAAAGGCAATATACCTGGTGTAAAGGTATGTTCGATTCAATAAAAAAAAAGTTCAGGATATAAAGCATAAAAGCATAAACAATAATATTCAACACTATTAGCAATAAGCTGCTTCTTTTACTGTTGTTTTATGTATTCTTTCTCAATCTCTTTTATTGACTCTTCTTCAAACCCAGCAGGTAACAGCTGAGTTAATGCCATATCCTCATCCCTCCTGGACATCATTTTATGGCCACTTGGAAAACAGCATGGAAATACCTCAAAAAAAGAAAAACAATGGGTGCTCCCTGGTGGGATAACAGTTGATTCAATGGCCTCTGAAGGAGTGCAGCCCACCACTGGGTTCTAGGCAGGGTAGGGGAGCAACCAGTGTGAACAAATAAATAAAAATAAAGTGCTTCCACCTCCTTTCTCTTCCTGCCTGCCTACTCACCTTCATTCCTGCCTGCACCTTTCCTTCAAAAATAAAAATGAAACTTATTATTTGACCCAGAAACTTCACTTGCACATATATATTTAAAAAAATAAATAAAAAAAAACATTAATCAGAAAGATATATGCTCCTCTATGTTCATAAGAGCATAATTCAAAATAGTCAAGACACGGAATCAATCTAAGTATGTCCATCGACGGATGGCTGGATAAAGAATGTGTGGTGTATATACTCAATGGAATTCTACTCAGCTAATTAAAAAATGAAATATTGCCTTTTGCAACAACTTGGATGGAATTTGAAGTGATTGTGCTAAGTGAAATTTTAAAAAAGAACAATATGTAATGTTTTCACTCATTTGTGGAATATAAAGATGACTAACAAAAGACAACAAAATTCTCTTAGATTCTGAAAACAAGATCTTGATGACTGGGCAAGGGCAGAAGGGAGGGGAGGTAGAATCTGGGGTTAAATGAGCAAAACTGGAAGTGGTGATGGGCCCTAGAATTCTGGTGGGTATGGTATAATACACATATTGACTGAAGTGTGACTCTAGTCTGCTGAAATGTACATAGTATTGCAAACTAATGAAACAATAGAAAAGAAAAATAAGAAAATAGAAGTCATTTGCTCAGGATCATTATTTTTAGAACTTTACACAAAATAGTTTTACTATCAGACATGAGGTCATAATAGATTTTTAAGTAGAGAATTCAAGGGGAAAAAGGAAAGAGACTTGAATGAGTCCTTGCTGAGAAGCAATTGAAATGTCTCAGTTATTTCAGCTGAATGTAAATCCAGAACCAGAAAACATCACTTCTTTCTTAACACAGTGCCTTGCTACTTAGTACAATTAAAGGGTTTTTATACTCAACCATGGAATTTTCAACACATTGGAAGAGTTTCTTCTAAGACAAGAATAACTGACACTGTTAGCCATGAACCTAGTACTTCAGGTCTGAGTGCTTTTATATGCCTATGGTCATACAGCATAAAAGCATCGGAACTATTGTGGTACCTTAATATTCTGCTCCATAGGCTCATTATTTTTAAGACAAAGTCCTTTCCACAGCTGGATGATTTAATGAAAATACCATGGAAACCTGCATTCTTATATGTCTTACTAGTTTTCAACTTTGAATTCTTTCTCTCTAATACCAGCTACATGGCAATATCTACATCACTGAATTTCCCTAAAATAAATTGATACAGTGAGCTAGGAAGTTAGTAACAGTGCATCTGAAGATGCACAGTAGTTCATTTAAAGTTCCAAGCTGTCGTGGCATTTCATTTTTAGTCCTGCTTATCTCAGAGAAATTCTCTCTTAAATGAAACTCTTGAATTAGATGAAGTAGAAAAAAGAAAATTCACATCCTTCATGTGTTCGCTTTCTAAAAATTTAAACATATTCCCAATGGGAACCTGCTATAGTGATTTAGAAAAGAAATAAATTAAAATTAACTTTATGTTAAAAAAATAAATAGTCCTAAGGGAAAAGAATTAACTTTTATATTTTTTGGGCCCCTGAAATCCAATGAAAGAAAACATTATAGTATAAAGAACACTACAAAGAGTGAGTAGACTAGATTTTGAATTAAAATGTTATTTCCACCCAAAATATTATGTCTTTAAACAAAGTTGAAAAGTTCTATCAGAAACAGCTATAAAATGCAAAAAAAAAGATTATCCATTTGCACCTCTCCAATTATATCCTATTTCATTTTGCTTCAACAATAATTAATACTACCTAAAGCATTATCTTGGCGTACACACACACACACACACACACACACACACACACATCTGAAGTGTAAAGCACAGGTGCTGCGAAGGGAGCTCACACCTCGCCTTGGTCAGTTGGTGGCGATTCTGAAGCTAAGGCACCTTGTGCTCTTCAGCTCCGACGACAAACAACACGTGAAGGAGTCATCTCAGGCACCTGAGTGTGATGAGCCCAGAGGTTTGGCCTTACTATGGCCTTGACTTTGACTTCCTGAGTATCTCTGCACTTTTATCCATTTTGGTGTTTCTCAACTCACTGTGGACCTTGTCGGGAACAGTCTACAGGTTTGAAAACTGACCTGTAAAATGATGAAAATGACATTGCCCCTAACTGTGTAATGCCAGCATCTATTCTGGGAAAAATAAGTCCAAACATTTGGCCTAGATAGAAGTATCTTCATTCAGAATTCTTAATGTTATGGATGAGGTAGAGAGATTGGAAAGGAATGAGAGAGTGAGTCCAGGTCCTTTATGAATGAAGAAGATTATGTTGAGACAAAATGGTATCCCTGACATCACTAGTTGCTTAGTGAAGGTGTTACCCCAAGAGGGAGTACAAGCCGAAGCTGTAGATACTCAGAGCTTCTATCACCCAAAGGCAATATCGCCACAGTGAGCTGAAGATAAGAGTGCAAAGCTTTCTGGAAGTCAATGTCTGAGATGGGTCAGGTTCTCCAGTACCCAAATCTTGTGGCCTCTTCTCAGTCTTCATTCTTCCAGAACACTCTGTAGCCACTAACACAAATGGTCACATACTCCTTGAAATTCTCTCTCTTTCCCAAATTTCGCTGTTCTTTCTCTGAAACTTTATGCTGTTTCGTCTCGTCTGCCTTCCCTTAAATGCTCCCATTCCATCCTGGGCTCCCTCCCCTTCCAGGTCTATTCCTCCTTCCTCAACAATCTTGCACACCAGCATGGCTTCCACTACACGGTCATGTGTAATTGACCTCCATACCTTTGTCTTAAGCTTTGATGACTATTTTCAATGCTAGACTCTTAAAACAACTTCAGATTCACATTTACCAAACTGAGCCCATGGTTATCTTTGCATTAGCGGATTTTAAGTGATAAAAAAGAGACCCTAAACAGCACCAGCTTAAACATGATCAAATTGTTTGCTCTCAAATAACGGTCCAAAATAGACAATCCAGAGCTAGTACAGCAGGTTCACGTTGACAGGAGCCCAGGTTCCTCTGACTTTGTTGTCTCTGAAGTGCATGTCTTCTCGTTTCCAAGGCTACTTACTGCCTTAGCTCAGGAGTTCCTCTTCTCTCATTTGGACTATTGCCATGGTCTTCTCTCTGGTGTTACTGCTTCTAGCAGCTTCCTGACTACTTCCAGAAAGTGCTCTGATCTGACTGTTTCCAAAAGTGTCTAAACTCATTGCCACGAGAACCAGGGCCCTTTGACCTGTGGCAGGGCACAATACTGGGTCTCCACTTCCGCCACTCCCTCACTCGTCCTCACCTTTTTCTAAATAAACACTAGAAAGTTTCCTTCCTGATATTGAAGGAACTGAAATTCTCACCAGTAGTCTGTCTTTTGTCTCTCCCATTCTTCATCTTTCTCACATGCCGTTATCTTCTCTGTGAGCATTTCTAACACCCGTTCACTATACTGAATTCAATAAATATTTTAAAACCACAAAACAAGGAAAGGACTAGAGATACTGATCAGTGAGAGTGCTTCTGCCCCAGGAAGTTAAACATCTAGCATATGAGATACAAACTTGACTCATTATAATAAAACTTTATCAAGAGGATAATTGCCATCAATCGGAACAGAAAGAAATGGAGGCCCGAAGCTTACTCTCAGGCAACATCAATTGCTTTGCCCCTATGTACAATAATACTTTGTTCACATATTGCTTATATATTCAATAAATATATTTGAGTCTCTCTTCTCCATCAAACTGTGAATTTGTTGAGAACAGAAACCATACTAGCCATGCCACTATTTTATTCGTTGTCAAAACAAAGAAAAAAGGTATCATTTTGATGCTTATTTGCAAAGTCTGTAGAAGTGTAGTAAAAAGTTTTAACTTTAACTAGATAGCAGTGTAAAAAGTTAAAAACCACATTAAGTAATACTGAGTTATGATTAATTACACTGTGAAGAAACAACAAGAAAAAAAAACCCTTAATGCTAATTGAAGCTAAGTAAAAAAGTTGCTTTTATGAGATACTGAAAAGAAAAGGCTTTACCTCCCACAGGAAAAAAACAATGAAAAATAATGAGGGTTACGAAAATGAAAACATTAAGGCATAAATATTTTAATTTCCTATAAATTAAGTTTTAACTTTAATCAGACTGTATTATTAGCACATGAAATACCACAAAATTAGATATTGTAAGAAATAGATAGATAAAAGAAAAACATTCAAATATCAGACATATGAAGATGTAATTCTGCTCTGAGCTCTTTCAATCATATGTAAAATGTACATACTCCAAAACTCAAATCAAATGATTAACTTAACATTTAGAAAAATTGATTGTGACCTTCCGTTAGTGCGGTCACTGTTGTATTTATACAAAAATATATTAACTTACTTAAAAAAAATACTTCTAGGATGGCATCGATTTCCTCATTTTGTAAGAAAGGGAAAGTGATTCTGGGAAAGATTTAGCAATTTTCTGCATTTCACATGGTAGGCCAGCTGGGAAATCAGAAATAGGGCTTCAGTCTATTCTATGAGATAATAAATACTAAAAGAGCTTTGTAAACTATAAAGAGCTCTGAAAATGTAGGCTCTGTCCAAGCTCGATTAGAACGCTCCATTCAACTAGATGTCAACTCAATTCTATGACAAAAGACTCCTTCCTTTTCCCAAAGCGTGATACTGCCATTAAGATGAATGTTTATTGTTATTCCAAAAGGAAAAGCAAAAAAAGCATTGAACCAGAGAAAACACATTATATTTTCATTTTTTTCATGTGGTATCTCTATCATCTGCTCATGACAGCTGTCAGGAGCTCTTTATTGCAATGTTGCCATCTTGAATAGCTTGATTGATCGCCTCTCTATCCGCCCCCACAAATGTATTGCCTCACATTTAACGTTAAACAGGGTGATATTTCATTTTTTCAGGGGAATGGAACTTGTACCCTAGAGCACTCTGACAAGAGTCTCTCAGTGGATCCTCCTTTGAAGAAAGGTCTAGACAGTGATTTAGTGGTATTTGAATGCCTCAGTCCCAGACCACACTTTTGACGTCCTTGTCTCCACCTGAGATGGAGGCAGAGCCACACAAACAATTCGAGATCATCTGGATGCCCTGGTTCATGCTGGTGAGTCTGAAGAAAATTATGTTAATGGTCCTCTTTCAATAGGGACGATACTACACAGACCACTCGATTTTGCTCTCCACAGTTTTAATTAGGTGCCAACTGAACCCATGCGCACACCACATTGAAGTGAGAGCAGTAATTCCCTTAGTCAACTCTCACGTAACCAAAGGTAGGTAGGTGTGCTGCTGAGAGAGGGGTTTCAGGATCCATGCTTGAGGTACAGAATAATCGGGCGTGTTACCCAGATGTTCCTGTCACGCAATTAATTCTGATGGTTTGGAAATTTTTATGGCAGGCCAGCGACTCCATTCAACTCCATATCGAAAGTCACCAGCAAATTCGAAGCCCAACTCCAGTGTCCACCATCAGCAGGCCTGCTGATGCCAGCCTACTGCATTACTTCCTCGCTATTTCACACTTCAGAATGTTTCCCTTTCGCTACTCCTGGAGGAAAGGAATTATGACCAATGAAAGACTTCTCAATAGATATTGTCTTGCCGGCAAAACCTGATGATATTTTATCTATGGAGTGTCAAAGAACTGTGGGACCTTCAGTTATAAAATGGCAGAGACAGGCCCTTGATCACAAAATCTAAGCTGAATTGAGTCATTCTTTCACTTGCTATCTCTAGTCAATGAGAGACTTCAAGGAATGAACTAAATCAAGGAACAACAGACCTTGGGGGGCGGGAGCAGATCAGTGGGTGCAGGAAGAGAAGGGGGAAAGCTTGGGGACAATGGGGAGAGGGAATCAATTGTATTGTAAAGGAAAATAAGAAATAGTGTTAAACTTACTGTACTGTATGTATGCAGATATAAATTTGTGATCATGTACAATTTAAACCTAGTTAATGTTAAAATGCAACATTCCTTCAGTAAAATCCATTATAAAAAATTCTAGGTTTGTTCTCAACAACAGGCACTGGAAACGGGCTAATTTATAACTCTTTGCAGTTTTCTTATTGACCAAGTCCCCACTTTGACACCCCTCCATGTTCAACCAACAGAAACTGTTTTGTATATAGAAATGCCATCATTATATACACCCCTGTGTAGGGTAAAGTCTATCTTTGAATGAGAAGACTTAAGAGCTATCGTTGAGTCTTTGTCTACTAACTCTGCTAGATGTTCCTTCAATGTGTCTCTCAACTCACTCACCTGGGTCAGGATCTAGATCTGAAGCTCAATCCCCAGGTATGTTTTATAGACAGATAGACAGGCAGATAGATACATGCATACATACATATATATGTGTATATACAGGTAAAACACATGTTCAATATTATCTAAGAATAAACTTAAGTACATATATAATGTCTATATGTATACACATGTACTTAACATACAAAATTACATATGTGAATTTATATTCAGGCATCCCCCTAGCTTGGCTATGTTACTGTGGCCTCACCGTGTGTCTAACAATAATGCATTGTTTGATCTAGGTATTGTTCTCCCTCCTACCATTTGTCCAACTGGTACGAAAGAAGCCAAGACAGAGCATTTAGAGCAAATTTAGAGGATTTTCTATGGAGGAGAGGGAGAAATGGCTAAGAATGGCCAATGAAGAGGCTTTCATGAAGAGAATTTCACCTCATCCAAAGAACAACTATTTTCAAACACAGATACTACGAGAATATTAAATGTAATAGTATAGTGTCCTGCTGCCTTTTACAGGTTCATAGACCATAAACTCTGGCAAGAGCTGACTCATGCCCAACCCGTGCCCAGAAAACAATGGGATCCCCAGTTCAGAGCCCATTTCTGAACAACATTCAAAAGAAAACAGTGATTAAAAAAACTAAAACTAAAATTGAAAAAATAAAAGCACAAAATATTAATAATGCCATGCTAGCGTTCAGAAAGTTGAATTATGATTATTTCTGAAAGTCATGATATATGTAAATATGACATATTCCTCAATAATCTAAGAATCAATAACATGTAATCACATAAAAATGTTGGCATGTTCAGGTGGAGTACAGGTTTGGTCTGCCCCTCCGGTCAAGCACAGTCCACAAACATCCCAAGGACCAGGGTTTGCTTCCTGTGACTTGGGGAACAACAAGATGAACAACTAAACAAAAATGTTTCTTCCTTCTCTCTCTTCCTGCCTGCCTGCCCCACTTCATCCTTGCCTGTACCTTTCAAGAAAGGGAGGCAAGGCCAGGCATCAGCATGTCAATAAACCTGCAGTGTGTTGTGACCTGCCTGTGCATTCGGTGAGCACATTGACTCAGGTGTGGTCCAGTAGCCAGGAGCCTGGCATGTGGCTGTCCGCCCTCCCTGAAGGATTCTGCCTTTTATAAACCCATTCCTTCTTCTGCCCAGGCAATACAGCACCAACTCACACACTGAAAGCACTTTTCTTTGCCAAGAAGCAAGCAGTTACTTCTATATTCTGCCTTCCTCCCTATAATAAATTGATCATAAAAACATCCTTAGTTTGCTCTTTCTCAAAACTTCACAATTGATTTAAAATGTGAGGTAATCTCAAGCAGGTAATATCCTAAAGCATAAAAATACATATTTGTTGGAAAATAAATTGTAAAACTTCTCTCCTTTGGACTAGTGGAGTGTATCACCTTTGGGTACCAATCTTGATACTGAATTTGCCTGACCTACAAGATTAAATAATAAGACACTCAACAAGAATTTCCTAACATACTATTGTGTGACCATCACTGTGACATGTACATTTTATAATTCAGCAAATTTCAAAATTTACTGTCAGAAATAGGAAGAATCCCAGAGCAGAAGAAAAACCACAGTGAAAAGAAGTAATTCAAGGACATTGGTTTCAATTGCTGTGTAACAAACCACTCCCAGAATTTAGCAACTGGAAACATTGAAAATTCTCCATCTCATGCTTCTGTGGGTCAAGATTGTCCGGAATCACCCTGACCTATCTCTCCTAAGCTGGCCACGGGATGCTGGTCTGGGCTCTGTGCTTTGAAGATGGCGTTCGCATCCAGTCAAGATGGCTCACCCTCATGCATAGTGAGTTGGTTCTGGTTGTTGGCAGGAGGCCTCCATTCCTTGCCATATGGGAGCTCCATAGAGCTGATTTAGTTTCTTCACATTGTGACAACAGGCTTTCCCCAGAGTGAGGAATCCGAGAGGGAGCAGGATCCAATCACAGTCCTTTATGACCTAGTCTAGAGGTTGCATTTGGTCATTTCTGCCATACCTCATTCGTGACACAGGCCCGTCCGATCCTCCGAGGGAAGAAACCACAGGAGGGTGTGTAGACCAGGGGGCAAGGCTCAGGGGCCACCTTCGTGGTTGGCTCTCCCAGATCCACACATGATGCTAACCCATAAAAAAAACTCAGAATGTGTGGGAAGGTGGGGTAGAGGGCATGAAAGGTTCTTGGAACTGAGAGAGGCCTAGTTTCAAGAAGGATGCCAACCAACGACTAAATGTGTGACTAAGGAGCACAGTCTCTGACCGTCAGCCTTTTCATTTTTAAAAGAGGATTATAATACGTGGTACATCCAGTCACGTTCACCATGTCGATTTCATTTGCTTCCTTCCGTTTCCCAACGTCCTCGCTGGGCGGGACCGCCTGCCGCGCTGCGGCCCGCGGGCAATGAGGGAGCTGTGCGACTTCCATGCACAGCTCCCCCGCTGCGTTCCCACCGCATCCTAGGAGGGCTCCTGCCCCAGCAGCGCCTTCGGCGACCTCCAGGGACAACTGCCAGAGAAGCTGCTAGGGAGTACCCCGCACCGCAGTGAATTCGCTGAGCAGAAAATAAACCTTATATTGGGCCACAGAATGTGGGGTCTGTTTGATGCCACAGTATAACCTATTGGAAGGCATATACCTCAAAGAATGAAACGTCATTTTCAGAATTAAATGAGAAAACATGTTAAGTACCTAACACCTGACAGGCATTTGAATACATCTCCCTCATAAGCAAAAAAATAAAGTCATACCTCATGGAATGGCTTTCAAAATTAAAGGAAATAAAACCCATAAAAAATATGTCCACTGATGAGTTAATAATTGTGAGTTTTTTCCCCCTGTATTTCTTCTGGGTTATGATGGAGAGGTGGTTCAGCAAGATGTTTTCTTCCCCTAGAATTCCTCTTCCTCTACCTTCAAAGCTTTAGAATTCCTGGGACACTAACACACTGGGCTTATCTGATAGTTGGAGCAAAAGTATCATGCTTTTCCTTACCACCTACAATGCCACTCATGACAGAAGAGACAGAAGATTCACCAATCCTGACAATAATGACTTCATTTCAGAATGACCCTAAATTAGTCAAGGTGTCTTTATGTGTAAAGAAAATGCCATCCACCCACACTTTAGCCTTGATGTGCTGTAAGTGCCTCCCTGTTCTCTAAGGGCGTGTCCCACCACGGGAGCTGCGTGGGCCCTGATCTGACCTGTGTCATCCCTGAATCCAGAAGTATAATTGGAGCCTCTGGACCGAAAGGAACTGCCTACCAGACAAGGAGGAGAGGATTTTCTCTGAGAACCCAGTCCTCTGCTGCCAGCACTCACGATACCACATCACAGGCTTTGTTCCAGAGATTTCATCGAGAACATACTGTGAAGTCAATCAGCGCGCTGTGTCCCCACGGAAGATCTAGTGTGTGTGCATCTCCACGAGGTGAACCCTGGGGTCCTGGGCCCATCTGTCCCGCTCCCGGATCACACGGCCTAACTTGGGAGTGCTGTGTGAGTGGATGTGACATTCCAGCCCTGCGGAGGTGCCAAACAGTGGGGGCTCTGTGGTCACTGTCCTTCCCTGAAAGGTCCAGCAGTGGCCAACACCCTAGCTGCAGAAAAAGGGGAGCAGCATGCAATCTGCTGCTCTCTCTTCTCAGCAGGCACGGGAAAACCACCTGCCCAGAGCCACTCTGCCATCGCCGTCCCTGTCCCCTGCGGTCATCAGAGACACAGGGAAATGAGAGGCACCCTGGAGAACGCAGGTGCCGTGTCTCCACTAATCTCCGCCTGACAGGCCAGCCTAGCTGTCGTGTGCACTCCCTGTGCTGCAGATTCAATGTGTGAGCAATGCTGAGTCACGGTGACACAGTGTCTTGCTGCAGACATTATCAAACGGGATGCTACAAGGTCACACTCCGCCTCCTCTGGGGCCGTGAAGCTCGTTTCCTATGCGAGGCGAGGCCTGGACGCCTCAGTGTCTGGGAGTCTGAGGACCCTCACGGGTCACTCCCTCAACTGCTGTGCTGTCCTCAATGAGCCCACGTAAAGCCAGACGCACCATCACGTGGCCAAGAAGATCAAAATCACCAAGAAAACCAAGTATAAGGCTGCGTGCACTAGGATTTCAACAGCAGTCACCACTGTGTGCGTACAGGAACATTCCTCCTGAAGCATGAAAACCCTCCCATTAGCATCTCTGCCTGCTGCCGCTTTGTCTCAGGATTTATGACTGAAGCACTGAGCTACGAAGCCACAACCCTGAACTCCGAGTCTACGGTTTGGTCTGTCTCAGACTTTCCCAGCACTGAATTCCTTAACTGGGAATTGGGAAAAACAACTCTATCAGCACGACAAAAATTTTAAAAGATGATAGACAATTATAAAGTCAATGTAAGAAGTATAAGGAAAAGACATTATTAAAGATGTAGATAAACTTCAATGAAAGCATTATATTACCAGACAGCTGGGTTACTTCATTTAACCAAATGGAATGAGCATGAAACTTCCACTATTCATCTTGGGTTATTCCTGTAAAAGCACAGATATACAAATAGGCCCCATCTTTTCTATTTTCTGTTGTTAACAGTTAACAAGAATTTATTGAGCATGCTTGATCTACTGAAAAGGACCAAACAGAAGTGTTAGGACTCCTGCCTTTAATGACCTTAAGGAGTTAGAGAAATCACAAACACACACGCACGCACACATACCTTATTTCTATCATTTATTCCTGAAACACAGGGGAAAAATTAAAGGAACTTCTGCCCTTACCAAAAGTAAACACAAAATAAAAAGTTATAAACCCCTATACCTGGGGTGTGGACTACATAAAGCTGGGGGCTGAGGGGAAAACAAATACCAAAAAAAAACAAATAAATTAATTTAAATGTTTCTTCTTTCCCTTCTTTCCTTCCTTCCTTTCTTAAAAAAAAAAAAAAAAAAAAAAAAAAACAGAAAAAGTGTTCATATCTTAATAATTCTTAGAAATGACTCCCACTCAAGATATGTTTTCTCCACTCCTACTGCAAAAACGCAACTATACAACTCCTGTGTCAACGTGCTGTCCACCAGCTTCTGCAGTAACAACTAGCCATACTTTTCTCTCCATACTCCAGATATATTCCTGAAACACAAACAGGTATTACTGACTTCAAGCATCTAGTGATTCCCTGTCCACTAGACAACAAAAGGAAAACTCATATCCTAATATAAAATGCTCTTCCTGGGTTCACCTTCTGTGTCAGGTTTAAAACAGCTCATCACCTCCACACATTCACCATTTGCAGAGTATTACCCCCTGCTGCCAATTTCTGACTAGTAACAAGGTACCCCGGGTTCTCTCCTAGGCTGGGCTGTGGAGTTTTGTTCTTCTTTAATTCTTTCTCTCTCTACCTAAAATGGCTTTAATGCTCTCGCTGCCCAACCCTGCTTCTTTTTATCCTTGAAAATGTGGGTTAAATGTTCCCTATATAATCACACCTTCCTCCAGATAATTTCCACAGATCTGGAAGCAGTTGGTTTCCTGGCTGTGCACTTGTCGCTCTGCATTACAATGTCAATCCTACATTTCTCTTTCCAGAACTCTGCCGAGAGCACCACACGGGCAGTGATCTGGCTTGTTTATTGTTATATCCCCAGCACCAAGCACAGTCCTTGGCACTTAGAAGATGCTTAGTCATGGTGAATGAATGAATAATAGATGAATAGCAAAGAAAGTGCTTTCAGAGTTTACAGAAGGGAGAAGTCAAGATGTGCTGAAATAATAAGAAATTGCAACACTGCAATATATGTACATGAAATGTTCCTCTACAACATGTCTTAAGTGCCTTTATACAGTAAGGAAAGTATTCAGAAATGTGAATTATTATACTTCAACCCCTTTTCATTTCAAAATTTCTTAAAAGCATATCTCCATACCATCAAGCGTGTCTACAACATGTCCTAAGTATGTAATTAGAGGAGATGTAGGTGCAGGGCACACTTAAATTCTTGGATTCAGAGAAGCAAGAACACATTCTCTATCGGCATCATCACTGTCTGATGTGATTTATTAGTATTACTGTGGAATAATGTATAGCATTTTAATCAACGAATTCATTTTAATGCGATAATATAGCCTTTTCACTTACTTGAGCGGTATTTCTATTTCATTCAGAAATATTATCATTTCATTTCAGGATAAAACCTTTAGGTAGGATTTCCATATTTAGGGAAAAAATGCAAGAAGTCTGTAGGAGACGCATTTAAATTTTAATTTCAGTTACATAATGAATAATGTTTTTATTATGAATATTTCCTATGAAATATTTGGTGTGTACTTACGCTGAAAAATAAAATTTATCTTCAATGTGCATGTGCATTCTTGATTTTATCTGACAATTCTAAAGAGCTAAAACAAGACTAACCATAAATAGATGCCAGACAGTCTTCGTGCAGAAGCGCACCTATTAAGGCTATGTATTGTGGCCTGAGAGAGACCCATTCTTACCCGTGTGCTGTATCACCCTGCATAGGGCTCTCAGCAGGAAACTAAGTTTGGAAAAGGCAAAATCCATTGTCAGGTCTGAGGGTAGCTCTTAATAAAGGAGAGTAAAGATGATGTTCTCTAGAAACTAACCTTCAGGATTTTGCAGTAATACTGTTTTAAAAGATCGTCTCTTACAACCATTGTAACCTGCCTAGTAACAGTGACATATGAAAGGCCAAATGGCATATGAAAAGGTACTCAACATCTCTGATCATCAGAGAAATGCAAATCAAAATCAAACCACAGTGAAATATCACTTCACGCCTTTTAAGATGGCTATTATTAAAAAAAAAAAAAAAAAAAAAAGATAAGTGTTGCTGAGGCTATGGAGAAAAGGGAAGTATGGAAACACTATTGGCTGATAGGAATGTAAATTAATACGATCTCTATAGAAAAAGAGTATGGAGGCTCCTCAAAAAATTAAAAATAACACTAGCATATGGTCCAGCAATCTCACTTCTGGATATTTATCAAAAGAAACTGAAATCGACATCTTGAGAAGACACCTACATTCCCATGTTCATTACAACATCTTTCACAATAGCCAAGACACTGAAGCAAGCTGAATGTTCATCAACAGATGAATGGACAAAGAAACTACCCCAAATACATACAACGGAATACTATTCTGTCTTTAAAAAGAACTCCTACCATTTGTGACGACACAGAAGGACCTGGAGAAAATTATACTCAGTGAAGTAAGCCAGACATAGAAAGACAAGCACTGCATGATCTCACTTGTATCTCTAAAACAGTCAAAATCATAGAAGCAGAGAGCAGAACCATCATGGCCAGGGACTAGGGGGAGGATGAAATGGGAAGGTGAAGGTCAAGGGGTACAAAATTTCAGTTATGCAAGATTAATAATTTCTAGGGATCTCTACAGCATCATATCTATAGACAACACTGTATTACATATTGTCAATTTACTTAGAAGGCAAATCTTGTGTAACTAAAAGAGGAGACAGAAAACCTTGGAAGGCGATGGATAAGCCCAGGAGTCTGATGGTGGTGATAACAGGAGAATGTCTACCTTCGAATTCACCAGCTGTCTACATCAAATACAGATAGCTATTACAAGCCAGTCATACTTTAATAAAGTAGAATAGAAAATCTAAGTTGATAACCTCTTCCATTATCCAGGGGTGATTATGAGACTTCCTGAGCATTATTACGATTACCATGCAGTATCCCCAGCAGTTATGTGCCATTCTATCTACAAATAGAGAAATTGAGGCTCAGTTAATAATTTTTCCTAGGGCACACAAAAAGAACAGATGGAGAAGAGATTCAAATGCAGGTCTGCCTGACTCCAGAACTACCTGAGTATTCAATAATGATGTTATATACTGACTTTTAACTAGATTCTACACAAGGACTAAATAAAATGCAAAAATGCTCAAGTGAGTTGACACATAGGTAGATGCTCTCAGAAGAGGTGAATTCCTAAGCAAGAATATAGCATGTGTGTCCCTTGTATGGTCGCATATAGCTTTCTCTTGTAGTGCTTTTCTAAAATCAAAGAACTTTATCAGTCTAAACGTTCACCATTTCCCTGAGGTCTTCTAGTATATTTCAAGTTTCACTCATGGTACATTACTGCACTGTCCTAAGAAACTAGCACATTTCCTACCTAACTTTTAACTCTAAATTCTAATCAGACATTGAAGAGATATTAGGACTGAATAACTGAGGGGCACTTGGTAGAGGAGCAGTTGGGGTCCACCACCTCAAGCCAGGCATAGGTCACATACATCCCAAGGACTGGGGTTCGTGTCCTGGATTCTGTGGGAATAACCAAGATAAACAACTAAATAAAATAAACTGACTCTTCCTCCTCTCTCTTCGTGCCCACCTCCCTACTCACCTTCATTCCTGCCTGTACCTTCCCTTTAAAAAAAATTATTCAATCAATTCAATAATTACACATTTAATGAGTATCTACTCACTGTAAGGCATTCTTCTGGGCATTGAAAATTTAATAATGAGTTATCCATGGTTAGATATTATTGGAACATACCATTTGATAGGTACAAAAGACTATAATCCAAAGTATGGTGGGTTTGAAGTCCAAGTGCATGATGGTTTACATAAGAGATAATGTCTTATTGTGAAGGAACAATGTAGGCAGAATATATTCCTATCAGTGCAAAAGATCATACCTCACATATTTTATTGAAAGAGAATAAACATCAAAGACAAAATTTCAAAAAGCAGGTAAGATTTTATGTACATCAATAAGCCAGTGTTTCAGACTCTTTTCATCTCACTAAACATTTATGTATAGGATTTTGAGTTAGGCGAAATCAAACCGATCTCTTCAAAGGATTTTTTCAATCAAACTTTCTAAACTGACTCAAGAGAGAGTAGAAGCTTGAACAGAATTTCCAAGAACTTGAAACATTTTCATAAAAATACAAGGCTGCTGGTACGTTCCACTGACTCCACAGTAGAAAGATACTTGGGATGTGAGAGAATGTAAGTGGACTAACATCTCTTGAAGTCGTATTTCAGACAACTCAAGTTCAAGTTGAGAAAGACTGGGCAATGCAGCCAAGCCAGAGTTAAAGACTTTGACTATATCGGTTGTAATATCTGACCAGGGCCGCAGCTGACTCTACCCAAAGGGAACTGGAAATACAGTGATTGTAAAAGTCACTCATGCTGATAATAAATAATACTTCTGCAGCCATAATTACACACCACAAAGGAAGTCCACATCCATATGTGGTCTTAGTTCATCTTTCCTATTAGACACAAGATTTATCTCGGGCTAAGTGCTGAGCAGAAGCCCAGATTAAGTTGTGTTCCTTGTCCCCTAATTCCAGCACAGTGTTAAAATGACAACTGTGATCAAATCAGAGCCAGCAAATAGTGTGACACAAATAATAAAAATGTTTGAGGAGGGGAGACAAACGGTGGCAGAACCCACCGGACAATGGTGAAGAACAGTTGGTGATGTGGTGGAGGGCAGGGTGTGTTGACATATACATATGAGGAATGGGGAACCTTTACATGTGAGTTTATTTCAATGTGTAAAAATAAAAATAATTTTTAAAATGTAGCTGAAGGTGTAAGATTTTGAAGTGCAATAATGACTAGGAAGTCAACTCTTTAACACAAAGTATAATTCTTTAACGATAGCAATGTGGAAGATGAAGCAAGCTTTTATTAACTAAAAGAATCAAATTGAATCTATCATATAAAAACCTACCTTCTAACGAAAGCAGATTAAGGCTTCAAGTTCAGAAGACAAGACTGCTTATAGGATAAATTACACTTTATCGTGTAAACATAATTTTCTCTTTTAGGACCATGTGTCCCAAATTCCAGTTATGAGAAACATTCCCCGAGTTTTTTTCCATACAAGATAACCAATTCTTGGTCTCAAAACCCCAACCTCAATTCAGCAAAGAAAATGTTGATAAAAATCCTCTCCCTTCTTGGAAAGAACTTCCACTACCTACAGAATTTTAAATAAATAAATATCAAAAGAAGAATAAAGCGACTTCAGATGAAACATCAATATTCCAGGTCCCATGTTAAATCTCCAACAGGAAATGAATCATGTAATGAGTTGATTGCCTTTGGAATCAGTTCATCTTTGCTCGCTAGGTGCCCAAAGCTGTATTTTCTCAGCACACTGAGGTCTTCTGCTGTATAGCGGACTTCCCCAGGAAAAGAAAAGTCTGCTGATTCATTCTCATTCCCAAGTAATAAGTAGCCATCGCCAGCCAGCTGGCGGCAGGTATTAGAAACACTGCCACTACCTGAGCCCTGGTGCAGAGGGTGGAAGGGTGCTGACTGGATCCACACTCTGCCACCGCGACCAGATTCTCCTCTGTCAGACACAGCTTTCCCAGCAACATCCTTGAGAGAGTCGACCCAGACTTTCGACATCTAGGTTATATTTTTTCTCAAGAAGTGAAACAGCTGGGAGCCATCAAGTAGGAACAAAGAAGAGAGCTAGGATTTTGACACAGCACACAGTGGATGGGGGAGCGTCTCTCCACAGTGTTGGGGTATCAGCAACAGAACAACAAGCAGCAAAACCAGACTGAGGGCCACCCTGTGGAGTGAAAAGAAGTACAAAGCCCAGTAGCAAACAGAGGTCAAAGCTTCACATGAGGTTCACAATCTGGAGAGTAAAAGAAGTCGGGTAGTGCATCTCTTAGAAGAACAGTGGGAGAAAAAGGCTGATCTCAGAGTGCATCACTCATTTAAAACTAAGGCCAAAGGCAGGGGGACAACCCTCAAAAGTTTCGAGGTAACTATCGTCAGATATATGCCATGAAGGAAAAGCACGATAAAAATGAAATAAGATGTGCACATTAGAGAAGTTTGTGAAGTATGTTAAAATACATTCCTTTTGGTACCGACAGATGGGATATCCCAGCACCGGCAGGTGACGACCAGCTTTAGCTCAAGAACAATATAAGGATTTCAAGGCTATCTGTTGGCAGCCGGTCCCCGCACAGGGGAAAATACAAAATGTTCCAGGCTCCTTTGGGCCCTGAAGTCTCAGGAATAAAGAACTGGGTAGCCCTACAAGGAGGGACAGCAGACTCCGTGAGAACTCTGCTTCTCCTAGACCTCCACGCCTGTCGTCTTCAACCTTCACTGGGACACTGCAAAAACTACTGCTTTATGTACCTATGGTATTAGCCATAAATAGAAGATTGTTAGTATTTCTAAGTTAACTACTTATTTAATTGCTTAACTAGTAATTAATTAATTAACCAGAAACTGTAAGAAACAAACCCTGCTTCTTACAAGGGAAACAGGAGGAAGGAAATTCACAAATAAAGGTCTCTGTGCTGAGCAATGTGAGAGGTTCTCATTTATTCAGCCTGTTTTAATCACTACAAACAACAGAGAGGTAGTATTCTTTCTCCTACCAAAAACAAAACAAGCAAACAGCTCTGAAGTGCAGAGAAACTACAACTAGAAGTCTAATCTTTAACTCCAAAGTTCATATGCTTACGGCGCTGACTGAATTCATTTAAGTAATAGCAAAAATCATTTTAAAATATACAACTATTTAACAGTAGTTGTCAAAGAAGACAGTAAGAAGACAGAGGTAGTGAGTAGCCTTTTGACAGGGTTACACAAAACTAGCCCTTCTAGATCAATAGGCCTGGGGACATCTTGGCAAGCACAAGTCAAAAGAAAAAAAGATGAAGAAAAGATGAAATCATCTGAGCTTGGACTTGCACCAAAAGATCTTTCTGTAACAGAGAGGAGGACATAAACAATAGAGATTTTTTTTTCTGTGCTTCCTGGAAGACATTATCTAGTACAGGGAAATACTAAGGCAAATCAAAATTGACATAAATTTTAATGTTTCATCTTTTAACATTATACTAATGATAAAATAAAATTACAGTAACATTTAAAAACATTATTAAAGCAGCTATTTGTACACTGAGTTCTACCTCTAAGCTTCTGTGGAGATATCTGAATGAAGGGCGGTAGGAAAAACATCACCATTTATTCAAGGAAATCAAATTTATTGTAACTGGATTCATGCAGAAACCCACTTAGTGCCAAGTAATATGTTTGAGACTGGAGAAAAAGAAATAGCAAAGAGGTATCTCTATGTTGGATTCATATACCTATGGTTCAGACAACTAGGTAATATGGACACATACAGAATTTAATGGACAAACATTTATTACTGGATGTTAAGTGTGATCTATATTAAAGCAAACAAAAACAACTCACAAGTTGATGCACTCTGGTGGAGTAGCAGTCAGTTCAATCGCTTCCTAAGGGCACAGACCACATACCTCTGCATTCAAGTCCCAGGTCCAGGGGGTGTGAAACACCCAGTGTAAACAACTCAATAAAGTGCTCCTTCCGCCTCTTCCTGCCTGCCTGCTGCTCACCTTCATTCCTGCCTGTACCTTTTCTTAAAAACAAAACAAAACAAAAAAACCACGAACATGTTAACATGCTGATGTTAACAATCCTACTCTATTCTAAAGTTTGTGTCCCAGCAAACAAGTTAGAACAGTGAAACACTAGTCACCTCACATAACCGCACTCTTCTCTGGCAATGTAATTGAGTATACTTTTTTATATATCATAAAACAAAAAATAATTATCTTTGGTGGGGAAAAAAAAAAAAAGGTCACATTCCTCAAGGAAAGAAAAACAAGATCTTCCAAAGTTTTCACTGGAAAGACAGAGAACCTTTTCTAGCCTTAAGATAATGCCTCCTGAGAGTCACCTCCCTTTGGGTGTCTCATTCATGATGGCTTCAAGAGAGAGAATATTGGCACTGCTCTGAATTTCACCTACTGTCTACTCTTTCAAGCAAAAGTGAATGGCCATTCTCTTAAGCCACCATTGCACAGCCCAGGTAAGGCAGCAATACTTTAATATAAGGTAGTTAAGTATTTGGATATAACACAAAGGGAATCAACAAAGACTGTCATGGAACTTGATAATCTAGCACAGAAGTTGCCTGTTTCCATTCTAGAGTTTAGTGCATGAAACCTTCCTTAATCAGCCTCCAACCTGCTCCAAATGCCTAATTACATCTAGCAACCTAAATATCCAAACCAAGGAAAGAAGAGAGAACGTGAAGTAGCTTGTCCTCTGCAGCTACTCCCACTTTCAGGGCTCAAGTTCATGTCTGAACCTTTCTTCAGATGACTGACCCAAAGAATGTCCATCTGCTTTCAGAGAGACTGCACCTATTTATAATCATAGGGCTCTAATCTACTGGAAAATGGAGGGATTTGTTGGGTTTTTTATTTTAAACAAAGCACAGCGAGCTGCAGCAGGAAAGGTTGCTTTATTACACATTTCGATGACATTCATAACAAGGAATGTCTGAGTTTTACATGAATTACTTAAGAAATGAACCAGAAAAAATTTAAATAAAAGAAGTATCACTCATATTGCAAAGTGACTTCTGAACTTCATTGCATTAACATGAAAGCTAAGCAAACAAAGGAAATGTAAATATAATATAATATTGTCAGTATTTAAATGAAATGCTCAGGCTCGAAAATAAACATAAATCAAAAAGACTCAGAATAACAATCAAAAATAAATATGTAAAAATCATTCATTCTATATATCTTACAATAGTCTAATTGCTCAATTTTCACCAGAGTATTAATATCTTAAAGGTGCTTATGAATTTCATGAGAATATTAATTTCAAAGCACTTATCAGCTAAGCTATAGTAAAAGTCAGCAAGTATTGCTACTAAAAATTTTCACAGTATCCCTACTGTACTTTCATATAATATATTATATAATCTACTTCTTTGAAATACTAAGACATTTTAGATTGTTCTTTGCTAAAACAAATAAAGAACAGTAAAAAAAAAAGTCTCGGTTATATATTCATTCAAAAGAAGATTTGTAAGTCTCAGGAGATTTTCAACAAATATTGCTTAAATATCCACATAAAAAAGAATGAAGTTGGACCTCTACCTTATTCCATATATAACAATTAACTCAAAAAGAATCAAATACCAAAATACAAGGTTTAAAGCTAAAACTTGCAAAGAACAAAAGAAAACTTAGAAGTAAATCATCATGATAGTTAAGAAATGGTTTCTTAAATATAATACCAAAAGCACAAACGACAAAAGAAAAAAGACAAACTGTACTTCATCAAATTTTATGTGTATTTAATAGGACACCATAAAGAAAGGTACAAAACAACCCACAGGGTGATGAAAATAGTTGTAAATCATATCTACTTGATCAGAGATGTGTATCCAGAATCTATAAAGAATTCTTACAACTCAAAAACAAAATGATAAAGAACCCAATTTAAAATAGGTGAAGGCAGTACGCCCCCATGGCACAGACAGCTAAGGCTATTCAGGGCAGACCACGGAAAGTGTGAGGACCTGGGCTTGAAATCAGACTTGGGGTCTTCGGTGAGGAAACAAAGATGGGCAAAGGGTTTGAATAGACATTTCTCCAAAGAAGATATGCAAATAGTCCATATGCAGATGAAAAGAGGTTCAAATCATTAGTCCTTAAAGAAATGCAAATCAAAGCCACAATGAAATACTACTTAACAGCCACTAATATAACTAATTAAGAACAGAACTATAACAAATGTTGAAAAGAATGTGGAGAAAAATTGAAACTCTCCACACACTGCTAGAGGGAATACAAGGGGTGCAACTGCTTGAATAAATAGTATTGTGGCCCTTCAAAACATTAAATATAGAATTCTTATCTGATCCATCCATTCTACTGCTTAGCATATACCCAAGAGAACTGCGACACAAGCCCACATGAAAATGCATATGCAAATATTAGTGACATTATCTATACTAGCAAAAAATGGGAAAAGCTCAATGCTCATCAACTGAAGACTGGATTTAAAAAATGTAGTATAACCATTCAGTGGAATACTATTCAATAATAATGTCACAAGATGGATAAACCTTGAAATCATTATGCTAAGTAATTTACCTATTATATGATTCCATCTATGCAAAATAATCCAGAATAAGCAAATCCATAGAGAGAGAAAGTATATTAGTCTTTGTCAGGGTATTGGGAGAGGTGGAAAAGAGAAGTAAGTGACTGCTAATCAATATGAATTTCTAAATTAAGGAAGATATGCTAAAATTAGATAGTGTGATGGATACACTACTATGTGACTACATTAAAACTGCCGAATTGCAAAATTCAAACTGATCAAATTTTATGGTATATAAATTATATCTCAATAAAAACTATTATAACAATGATATCTGTAACTCATAATCTGGATTTAAGAAACGCAACTATAGCTGTACCACAAATTATTTTAGATTTCTAGATTTTAGATTACAGAAAATGTTCTTTAGAGTTTTCTTATTATTCACTTGATACATATGCCTACTGATAGTAAACATATTTAAAAGAACAAAAAATGCATAAAGACCCAAGGAGACTGCCAATCAGCTTTGTGAGACATACACTAATTTTTAGTCATAACTTGTTTTTCAGCTATTGCTGTCTTCACTGTGCTTTTAACTTAGAACAATGTATAATGAAATATTCTCTAAGGACAGTCATGGACCCATCATGATTTGGTCCAGTGAGTGAGAGCTCAGGACATGAGTGGCAGTGGCAAAGGAAATGGAAATGGGAAAAGGAAATGGGAGAGAAAAAGAAAAAAGATGGATCAATTCATTCCTCCATTGCTATCGATATTACTTCCTTAGTTTGAGGACTGACCATCCCCAGCAATTGTTTTATCTTTATCCAACCTTCTAGTTCCCGTTACTCCCCCTAAAAAAAGGAAGATCATAGCTTCTTCATGTATCATGCATTGGACCAAGCACACCATTCTTCACTCAGTAAGTGCTGAGTATTGAATCAGTTACTGGAAATGAGACTTCACACTTTAAAAAAAATTACCAGAAAAGTATAAAAGCTTTTTTCAAAAGACAAACTCTCAAACATTAAAGTCTAAAATATCAGTTCTAACTCATACTCCATGATCGGCTCTAAGATACTTCTCAACTTATTTGTTAAGTAACAGAAAAGTATTGGTGGTTGTCAGGGGTTGACTTTTTTTTATGTCATTAAAATATATTCAAGGCTAATGTTCTAATATTGTCTCTGCTACAGGATTTCTAAATGTTATTTCTTGAGAAGCAGAAAAAGGAGGAAAAGATGACTGGTGAGCAGAGACAATTATTCACTGAAGTGTATTACACACGAAGATGTTTGTCTCATGACTGAGAGTTGGTTCCTTCCAGAAAGTTTTCCATGCTCCCTTGTGGGCCCTACCGCATCAGTCACAGAAATGAAAGATTACTCTATGATAGGACTGCATCCTACAATGTTAATCAATAGAAATTAATAAATGTTACATCCTGTGGATGTATACCCGATATCTATATATTCTATTTGTTTTATTAAACCATCATTTATAATCAATTTGGAGGCCAGGCCCCAATATGAGCACAGGTGCCTAAGGCAGTCTTAGAATCAAAGCTATTCTCTTTTCCCTCCTACCAAGTGAAATAACGAAAGGGAAACCAAAAAAAATAAGCAAAATAATAACAATGCATGGCAGCATGTAAAATACAATAACCAAAGCCTCTCCCATTTTCTTTCTCTAGACGGAAGCTTAATAAGGAGATATTGAAAAGTCTTAGTACTCCTTAGGAGACTGTAAAGAAAAAACCATTGGGAACAACTGGCAAGCATGTCTCACCACAGATGATGGGAATCCAAGGTAACAGGGATCCCACACCCCTACAATGACTGCATGGAGGCAGTAGTTGCAGAAGTCATGCAGAGCATCTTCTATTTCCAACCAGTGAATGTTTATGTAGCCACAATCCATACTGGCTACTTTTTTGTCTTTTGTGTCTTATTTTCTGTTTTTCACCTAATACTGATGAGTCTACAGAGAAATCATAATAGCAAACAGCACTGAAACTTATCAAAGAACCTATAGTGCGACACAAATATACCATATATTTGGAGGCAGCAAGTCTGGCTGCTAAGTTATCTCTTTGATACCTTAAAGTTAAACGAAGCTTAAAGTGCTGGATATAGTGTACCAATCCGGAACCACCACCCCAGCGTGCCCGACTAGTAACACGAGTCAGCAGACATGCTTAGAAATGTCTGGTTCAGCTATTACAGCCTTTGCTGAAGATCTGAGTCTATAATTTGAATTAAAAATAATCTCAATGAAAGCTGCTTAAAAGCCATAAATTAAACTAGTAAGGATATGAACTACTTTTTTTTAACTTCAAAAATCACACAAAACGCCATCATCTATTATTCCTATTTGTGCTAATCCTACTTCTTAGCTATTTCCTTCTGCTTTCAAAGTACCGTTAATATGAACTCTTCCTCAATGGCTCTCTTGGGAAAAAGACAGCAGTGGACTGCAGACTGGGCAAGTACACAAACATCCAGAATGTAGCTGCAAGCGAAATGTCTGCCATACCTCCGTACCCGTTCTACAGAATGACTGCTTGCCCTTCAGGATGGAAAAATTCAACCCAAAGTTTAGTTAAAATATTTCTCTATTCAGTAGCCAAAAATCTGGTTGCTTTGCCATCATGTACTAGAGCAATGAGGAAGGAGATACAATGTGCGGTACCTGAAAATTACCTTCATGTACTTTTTTTAAGTTCTTGCAGCTATATTGCCACGTTTATTGGTGGTATCAAGTTCTATCATTTTCCTTAATTTTTTTTGTCATTCCAAAGTGGAGAGAGAGAAGAACAAACAGTTCCTAACAAAATATACAATAATATTTTTAAACTATTTCTACCAATTCAAAGTTTAAAATGATACAATAAAGGGTCAGGGACCTGTCTTAGCATAAAATGTAACCATGAAAGGAAATGCATAGTTAGACAAAGATTTGCAAAGAGGACACCTCCTTCTGCTGTGGAAATTAAAAATATGAGCAAGAACATGATTCACAGAGAGCTGAATGACCCTAATATCTTTCCCGAGAGGTAGCGACCTACTAGCACCCCCAGAAAGACTGGGTAAGAAGTGTACTTGCATCTGTGCTCGTACACATGGCACCATGTGGAGTGCCCTGGTGGAGGAGCGGTTAGGTCGACCGCCTCTGAAGGAGCACAGGCCACATCCCCTGAGTTTGAGGCCCCAGGTCCCAGGGGCAGGGAAACAACCAGTGTGAACAACTTAGTAAAAATAAGTTGAAATGTATCTTCGTGCCTGTACCTTTCCTTAAATAAATTAATAAATAAATGGCACCACTGGCCCCGTGATCCAGAAGTGCATTTTTATAGGCAGAGAGAGCACACTTCACCTTTTGATGCAAAGCCCCGTCGAGGCAACAATATTCAGACACTTTTCTTCATTCCGCAACCCTCAGGTCTCCCGCAGTGTGCAGCTACCTATGGCTTTTGCCCTCGTTTGCAAAAAGTTACATTAAATCACTTACTCGTCCCCAGAAATGACAGAATTCAGGTCGACGCTGCCTATTTGCTCCCAGGACAGTGGCACCTACTTCTTGCATCACCACCTGAAACACACGCCTTCTCTTCCTGCCTGAATGATGCAGGAGGCCCTCCCAACGGAGTCCAGCTCGAGCTCACATAAAACTGCTCCTTACCAGGTATCACCAGCTACTTTTTTGTAAAGTTTAGAAAGTCATTAACAAAACAATGAGTGATCCCATTTCTTTAACAAAGGTTAGCATCCTTCAAAATGCCATTTTATCGAAGCGTAGCATTCTTAAGTATCAAGACATCTAAAAGACAGACCTAGGCTCCTTACAATACCAAATTTTATAACAGAAAGGAGTAGAAAATCAAGATCCATTTAAAAATTGTGCTTTTAGCAAACAGTTCCTTAATGCAACTTTCCACGAAGCAATGGTCCTCAACGCTATGAAACAGATGTCCTCTGCTAGTGCCAGAACATCTAAGAGGATCCTTGCAGAGAAAAAAAAAAAAAGATGTGGTCCAAGTTGTTGGAAATTTCCTCGTATCCAAATAGCTTGGACACGGTGAGTCCTTATCAGTGCTTCACTAGACAACACCACCTTGCAGGGAAGTAAAATGATGCCCTGGGTGCAGAAGTTCCACAAACAAACTTACTCAGAACGATACCTGTAAGTATTGAAAGTCAGCTTCCACTTATTTTTTTAAAAAGCCAATAAAGCCACCAGGGTTAGAGACGCTATTACAGGAGGCAGCTCATATTATGTAAGAAAGCATCTAAATGTTCATCGAACCGTCAGTGTGTAGATGTAACTGCTAGCGACATTCCCTGTCACCTGTTACTTCAAGAGGAAGTGGAAGACACCTTCCCATGAGCCTCCACAGTAATTCCTACATCTCTCTCACACCTTTGCCTGCTTCCATCTTCCGGTATCCAGACACATTGCCTTGTCTGCTCTGTAATTTCTTAGTGTGTCTTCAGTTGATCCCTCCCTACAGCTGAGCCTTTTTTCAGACACCTCCCTACTCCCCTGGACACAGAACCTTCCTTTCATCCAAGCTCGTTTCCCATCTCCAATGAACTCAAAGACGAGCGACACCTGACTGTTTTCTTATTAGGACACCCCTCCATCCTCCCCGGCTCCACAACCAGTTACACTTGACTCCTGTAACAGGTTCATTCTCAACTGAGTCACTGTTTGGAGAATGTTCTCTCGTGAATCGTCTTCACCAGCTCCAGACACAATCTGCTGCCAGGTTTCTGGAGGCCAGGCTATGATCTCGCTCATCCTCTGAAATACAATTCTATCATCTTTCCCCAAACATGGATGTTTCACTCAGCCTTTGACTTCCGCTCATGTGACTCCCCTTGTGAAGACTGTATGTCTCTCTCCAGTAAACTGACACAGGCATGCGGGGCCAGCTCAGGTAACACTTCTCTCAAAGATTTCCCTTCACTTCCTCCTTTCCATCCTAGGTGGGTTCCTACCGCAATCCATGTTAGTCTTCATTTCTTTAAAACTCCTTCTCACATCTAGTATTCTCTGCACATGGAGTTTAAGCACTTAGGGGCCAAAGACCAACAGCTTATAAAACTATTTTAATCTCTCCTAGTAACATGAAGCACTCACACATTCATTATTTAATGATACTTGTAAGTTTATCGTATAGAACTGTACATTATCTTTAAATTTCCAAATAATAAGATTTTTTTTCAGACTAACAGCATCTTTGGAAGCACAAGAATGGTGGTCCTGAGAGAAACAGAAAGCGTATTTCTAGAGAAAACTATTCCAGGGATGACTTATCTGTGGGGTTTCTGCATTGAAATCACCTTGGAATCTCCTTCCAGGCTGGAGGACAGACCGCTTCCCGGGCAGGATGAGGAAGGTAATGCTCCCTGATGGACACAGTTTGGGCAGCTTTGCTGGAAGCTCTTGAGAGGGGACTCCCTGAGCTTTTAACTGTGACCCAGCCTGCGGTCTACCAGCACCCCTGGAGCACCCAGCACTGCCCTTGGGGAGTTTGGGGACAGGAGAGCCTGTGAGGGCATGAAACCTGCTATGTCCTGAGTGACAGTCCTTTATCTCTGACCCAGAGTCTCCTGCCTCCCACCCACATCTGTGTACCAACCGGGGAGACTAACTTGTAGCTGCAAACGGGGTCCATTCTCAATCCCTCTACAGCTTTGGACAACTTCTGGATGTCAACTAAAAGTGAGTCTGTTCAGGTAGGAGTCTCTAGTTTTCAAACGGAAACAGCACCACAATGTCGATTCCTGTGTAGCTAACATGCCAGGACACAGGTGGACCTCAAAGACACTTTGTTGAGTGACAGGAGCAAACCCCAAAGTGTGAGGACCCCCTGATTAGTGACAGGAGATTCTAGCACAGATTGAGGAAAAGTGAGAGAAATCAGACAAAGGGTGCAAGTGGGAACCAAGTGGAACCAGGAGGGAGTTTTCTGGGCTGAGGAGGAATTTGTGTCACCCTGTGGGGTGTCAGTTACAAGGATACACGCAAGAGTCAAAAGACGGGACACTAGTTAAGAACTGTGTGTGCTGGGTGCGCCCTGGTGGCCGGGTGGTCCACTACTCCTGGGAGCAGTCCCACATACGTGCCCAGGTCCAGCTTCAAGACCTGGGGCCTGGGGAACAACAATTAAATAAAAACAAAGTGCTTCTTCCATCTCTGTCTTCCTGTCTGCCTACTCGCCTTCCTTCCTTCCTGCCTGCACCTTTCCTTTAAAAAAAACAACTGTGTTTTGATGTATGCAAATTCTGCTCAATTTAAAAAAAAAAAAAAGCATTATAAATTCTAAGTATCTAAACACGCAATATTTTACTTCAGGATAAATGATTCAAGAAAATACTAAGAGAATACTGGCCACTTTCACATATATTCTTTGAACATCATCTTTAGAGAATCCGCTGCGACACAGAGCTTTAAGGGCATGGTCTCTGGCGTAAAACTGTAGATTCGGACTTGGACCTGTCTTACTCGCTGGGTATCAGCGAGCAAATTTCTTAGCCTCTTCGTGACTGAACATCATCCTTTTCTGACATAAGTGCAACAAATGTTCCTGCCTGCGATTCTGAAGACTAAGTTAGTGAACACAGGTAATGTGAGTGGTACAGAGGAAGCATTCTCTGAAGACTATTTATTACTTAGAGCACAGAAAACGATGACACAGGACTGAAAATTCAGGAGATTTGTTAAAGTGGAAGAGAGATACACTTTTAAAATCTGGTAAGCTTGAAGCAGATGCATTGGTCCAATTATTAAGTCAAACATTTAAATGAATACCCCAAAATTATTTAACTATAGACGCTAATAAAGCAATAGATCTGCATCATAGTTTTTTTTACATGTTATTTGAAGCATACATAGCAAAAAATTAAGTCTAATAAATACCATTTAGGGTAAATGTCTAGAAAAAAGTATCCACTTAACTTTCTGAAAATTGTATTAGCATGTTTTACCTTTCTCCCTAATGTCATGCACATGAAAGTTGAAAAATCCAATGGACTAACAGTCCCAAACTTGCCTGAAAAGTAAGTCGATGATGAAACTTTTGAAAGGACTGAAGGCAACAGAAAAATACACTCTAGCATATGTTAGTACAGACACAGGGAGAGAAGGGCAAAAGGGAGGTTCTCAGGGACGGAAAAGCACTTTGCTAGAGTAAAGGACACCAGGTGAGCAAAGGGCTGACTGGACTGCCCTGCCCTACATACCAGATCAGGGTCCCCTAAAAGGCACATGTACCACAGATGTACCAGGACCCACCTCCACACTCACTGCTTTAAGATGAGTCCCCGGATTTTACAAGGAAACATAATGAAGACAAAGAACATACACAATACGCAAAAATAAGGCACAATTTTTATCCTACTTCAAATGTATTGCTGCAGCATTCAAACACGTCCAATGACATGGATACTAAACTCTGTTAAAGACATTTCCAAAATTTTACCTCCATTTTCATATGTCTTACACGAGAAATTTGGTGTTGCTTAATTGGCAGGTGAGAGGAAATTTTTTAAATCAAAGAAAAATAACTCATGGCAGATGTAAATTCCCAGGAAGCAAGTAAAGCCGTTGGATAGCGACAGCAGGACGAACACACTGGGTGACTGTTTTCCATCTGCCCCTCAAGGAAAACACAGTGATGGAGACCGTGTTGAGTCCGGAGACTGACTCGGGCTTCCTAACACAAAGAATCGTTTCTTCGCTGAAGGATCGCAGCATTGGGCGCACTTAAGTAACACAACCTAAGACGCGCTTCAGACTTTGAAATCAGCGGCCGTTAAAGAAGCAAAACCAAGGGGTTGGTCTTTAAGCTTCTGATTTTCACATTTCTTCTTTTTTTAAAGCACAGCAGTGCAGCACGTGCCCCCACAGGAAGCGGGAAGAAGAGAGATCACGCTCCCCCTCAAACTATCCTTTCTCCAAGAGGCAACATTACAGAAGAAGTTACCACGCTCTTCAGCGGCCCGTGTAATTGTGCCGACAACAGAATATTATAGCGAAAATCAGGCGTTTTAATTACAAGGATCTAAAACGCAGGTGCACTTACATATGTAAATTCGAGGAGGTTCACACTTCCTTCTCTCCCTCTTTTTTTTGCCAGATCTGCATAGTTAATCTGAACATGTGGCTATTAATTGCACTTTTTAACTCCCTAAACTGAACAAATTATTGTGCACAAAAATATCTAGTAGCTGACAATGAACTGTCTACAACCATTTTTTTTCAGAGTGTTGGTTTACCTTTATTGTAAAACATTCTTGCCGTTCCTAAGGACTTTAAGGTGTGAAGTCAAGAAAATAAACTCTTTACCTCAAAGTAACTCTCCTAAAACTGCTTATTTAAATGTGAATGTAGAAAAAGAAGCTTGTCAGTTGTTTTCTATTTGCTATTAAAAGCTACCACGGCCCCTCAGATGTGAACAGTCTGGAGCGAGAATCAAGATTTACTACCTATTTCAACAAGAGTTGTGCCAATTAGGAACTTGAGATCAGAGCAGTTTAGACTCCTTCCTCCCTTTCTTCCCAAGTTCAGACTGGTCACCGAGCTAGAAGAACTCACCTCCTCTCCATCCCGGTCACGGCCTTATTTTAATTTCACCCCTTCTACTTCAGGGTCTCCCTCTGTGGACTCATTCTTGACCCACTCAAAGCTGTTCACCACTCTGCAGCCACGACCATTATCTCGAGGGCAGATCTGACCGAGTCACCAAACAGAACAGGTGTTCTCTCCTTGTGTATTTTTCAGGACCCAAAACTGGAGGCCCTTTTTCCTCACTGCTTCTTCTAAAGCTCTGTCAACCGAGCTCTTGCCACAAATCCCGCAAGCACTGTGTGCCCCCAAGGCGTGGGCTGTTTTCCCTTGATGAAAGGACTTCAAACTCATTACCAAATTGTCTTAGTCTTCTCACCTGACAGTTCTGAAGCCCCAAAGACAGCTGCTGGAGATGCCGGGGACAGGTACATCCCAGGGACGGCAGTGATGCCCATTGGTTCCCTGCCTCTTTGATCATACTCTGGGACCTCTGAGAAGCTTCTCTGGGGTAAGGTTCTGTTTATTTTGCATTCTGAGCTCCTTGAGTTTGCTTATCCTAACCCTTCTGGGTGGAGAATGGCGGTGTGAATAACTCCCTAATTTTCACATGGTGAAAATTAAGGTATGAGAGATTGCAGATTTTCATGGTGAAACTTAATGGGCTTTGTAGCCGACCTCATCTACAAGGTTAAGCACCTTGAGAAGATCCTTCTAATTCTCAGGAACTGTGTACAGGCAGCTAGAAACAGGGGGTCTGGCCAAATCAGAGAGGATTATTTCGAGGGAAAATAACGTGTACCCTTCAGTCTAAAGAAAGCAAGAGAGCAGCCACTGGGAACTCACAAGGCCCTGAATTAGTCCATAGCGCAAACTGCTGGGGTATTTAGGGAAATAAATCAAGGCAAGAAATTTGAACTTTTTGGTCAATGGCACATGGAAATCTAAGTAGGTACAAGCCAGACTATTAAAAGGCACTAGAGCACCTGTCACTATAACGAACGTTGAAAGAAATAATAGAACTGTTGCTAAGTGGAATCTTGGAAGCCAAAGCTACAATACTGGTGGGCCCACGTCGAGCACTTAAAAGCTATTCAGAGACTCACCACCTGTCTCTAAGACTTAGTGCTAGGATAAGTTAGTCACAAAATGGGTTAGACTGACAAGAGGTCACCCGCCAAACATGTCCGCGTCCTGAGTTAACACGGTCAGATGTCACAAAATCCCCAATCCAGCAACACATCTTCAGGATTAGGTATTAATTTGGCTCCAAGAAGCCAAGATTTAGCTAAAGAAGTGGGATCCTCACTTGTCAAAGAATTAAGTATGTAACCTTCTCGCATACCTAGACTGACCACACGTACTGTTTTCAACAAGATAGTACCGTTTTGTTTTTCATATTTCCCAACCATCTCAGCATTTTACTACAGACATCAACTTTATCCCATTTTTCATAAACCAGGGACATCTTTAATGTAGTGCAAAGGGAGCATTTGAATTGCCACAGGCCCAGTCTGTGAGCCCAAAAGCTCCTCATTAAAGACAACCCACATAAATCTTGCTGGTGCTGACTGCAGTGGGCCACAGTCACCACTGCTGTTCCTGCCCCCGTGAGGAAACAGGAGACATGTAGGAGAAGGACTCCCCGAGCCCTTCCCACCAGCACTTGTTTCTTCAAAGGGAGAACACCATAGAAGGTTAAGCCACAGGTAAGTACTGTGGGGGTTATCTCTGGCACTGGGCCGGTTACTGGGCATTTCTGGCACTGGGATGGTTAAGTGGCATGTGTTTTAGAAATGACATCTAAAGTGGGTCCGGTGGAGCACCAAATTAGGTTTTCATCTAAGGTGCCAAAATTTCTTGTACTGGCCATGTCCGTTTGTATGAAGTCTGTAGACCAGACATCATTACTTCGCAGTCATCAGCATCAATAGTACTTACTTGTTGCTGACCTGGCTGCTCTGTTTCTACTCAGATTGCTCGGCCTCTTCTCTTCCCCTCAGTCACCAGCGCATAACCCTGTCCTGGTTTTTGTCACCTCAATATCCCGTTTTTGTCTCAAGGAAATATGATCAGCCTATGCAGACCTGCTCAGCTTAAGTCTAAGAACTGTGGTCCCAGAAGATGTACACAGCTACAAAACTGGTGAAATTTTACTATGACAGCTAGAATGATGACCATTATGAGGAACCTTCCAATTAGACAAGCCCATTCATTTAAGAAGAGCACGTGAAAGTAAGGATGCCTAAAGCAAACACAGACTGGTATACTTATTTTAATGGGCACGCAGAAGTCTCCAAAGACTTCAAGATTCCAAACAGTTTCACTGAAAGTCATTTCAGAAGGCTAATGTCAAATGAAGAGTGGAGTTAGTATGTGAAACAAAAGACTGTAAGACAGACGTGGCCCCTCCTCCTCCGCCTTGCCCTGAGCACTCTCATCCACCAGTCCTGTCCGCAGGGCCTTTCCACTCTGAAGACACTTCAAGATCTCTCAACACCCCTGAGTCTGGGGCCTGCAGGGGGGTCCTAGGAAATCCAGCAGAAGCCAGTAACAGGTCAGCGTTCTTACCAGAGTCGGCCGTCAGGGATTTCTGTCTGTAGGACCCAGGCCACAGAGGAAGATAACTTTCCCAGCGACCCTTCCTTTCCAGATACAGACTACTGATCCTTTCTCTCCCGGAGACGGCTAGTCTTGTCTCCCTGTGTGTCCTGGGAACTGGGCTTGGCAGCCATCAGGTTAGAGGCAACCAAAACCGGGCAGCACAGAAATGTGGGTTGCACTCCATTTGCAGTATTCCCTGTTGCCGGTTCTCAGGGAACTACGTCTTTCTTGGGGTTGTCTTTGGACGTGCTGGATCTTGGGAGGGTAGTATCTTTGGGGGAACGCCTCCTGCATTCAACAATACTGCCAGGAATAGGAGCTGTTTGACCAGCCGGCCCCTGACAAGGCATTTGAAAGGATGTTTTCTTTCAAATACCCAAATCTGGGTGGGTTCATTCTTGGATGTCTTTCTGGTTGCAAGCCCATGCTTTAAGGACTTCAAAACAATGATGCTGGTCTTTGTGAGAAACCGAGTCTTTAAAAGAAATGCAGCCCACCCGCTGTCTGCCAAGGCCCCGCCCCTGTTGGGCTCTAAAGGCGCGTCCTTGCAGACGCTGCCCTTGGACAAGTCCTTCTGCAGGAACTTGCCTGCGGTCCTGGAGCCTGGAACAACCCACGTTCTACCCAGTCAAGGAGCCTCCGCTCCGCGAACTGCAAACTTCCGAGGGGCCATTCTCACGAGACGGAAAGAAAGGGGGTGCGGGGCGGGAAACGGTCGTCGGTGATCCGTCCGTGGCCGCCCCTCGCGACAGTCTCCAGGTCAGAACACAACTTAAATAACTCAGCAGAGTCCGGGAGCGACCAGGCAAAGTTCCCTGGGGCCGGCGGGCAGTCACCCCAGCACAGGGCCGAGCCGGCAGGACCCCAGCCCGCCCCTCCCAGCGCGCCTCCCGCGTTCGGCCACCTGTGGGCGGGGACGGCGAACTGGCCCAGCACCGCGCCTGCGCCGCGCTCGACAGGCCGCCGGGGTTTCCATAGCAACGCCGGGCGGCCCGCCCCCCAGGTCTCCAAGGTCGGAGGTCATCTCTGTGGCAACGATCCCGCGCTACGGCGGCTCCGACGGGCCGCTCCCGCCGCATTGCGCCGCAGAGCCCCCGGCGCGCCCGGGCCGGCAGCGCGGGGCAGTCCCGCGGGGCATCCGGCTCCGGGGCTCGTCGAGGCGGGCTCCGACCCCTCGGCCGTGGCTGCCGGGGAGGAGCCCCCGGGCCTGCTGACGACGGCCGGCTGCTTGGAGAGGGCACCCTGCCGCAGCGGCGGGAGCTGGAACCCGGGAGGTGCGCCCGTCGGGGACCGAGCAGGCCTCCGGGCGCGGCCCTGACGTCTTCAGAGAACGGCGGCCACGAAGGAAGAGGAGCCCTTCTCTCGCCCTTCTGTGCGGCGGCTTCCCTTGGAAGGAGAAATTCGGGGTTAGAAGAAGGTGGAGGGAGCACTTCCAGAAGGACACCTGCTGGTTCCCGACGACCTGCTGTTTAAAAGCCCAGGGAGCCGGAGGCGCTTGAACCTCTATTTTTGAGGAAGCTGAGCGTGTTGGAGAACGGGGTGGGGGGCGGGAATGCGAGCAGGCCTCTTCAGGACGTCGGTCCTGAGATGAGAAGCAGGGAGACCACCCCACCGCTTTCTCCACCTTTCCTAGATTGTACCTCTTGGAAGCCAAGTCCTTGGTGGTCTGTGTTGGAAAAGGATAAACCTCGAGTGACCTAGAACCGAGTAAACGTCGTGATACTTACAGCTACTGCCCCACCGCTAACTTTCTTCGAGAACCCTGTTTTTGACTATTCATTCGTTGGATAAAAGTATGTTGAAAACCTGCAATGTGTCATAACCAGGAGACAATGATAAATGCAGTTGTGCCTAACAATTGTAGCGTGACTTTCTTACATGGCCTTAGATTGGATAAATAAAAATGTGAGCGGTTCCTGTAAAATCTGTAAGCCCGTTATGCCCCCATTTTGCCTTCATGTTTAGGAAGGCCCTAAGAATGTTTTCTTTCAACTTCCCTTTATCATTCTGCCTTTTCCATTCTGAACCAAAGCAGGAAGTTCATTCGTAACCACGAGAGAAAGATACAGTTTTACATGAAGATATATTTGGTCCTTTAAAGGCAGAATGGTACTGTTGGGGGGAGTGCAAATTGGTGCAACCCCTATGGAAACAGTTTGGAGAGTCCTCGAAAAAGTTGAAGATGGAAAGTCCATATGATCCCACCAGCCCACTCCTGGGTATTTACCCAAAAGGCACAAAATCACTAATTTGCAAAGATTTATGCACCCCCATGTTTATTGCAGCCCTGTTCACAATAGCTTAGAACAGGAAACTTACCTAAGTGCCCAACATCAGCTGAATGGATAAAGAAGATGTGGTGCGTGTATATACAATGGAATACTACACAGCCCTTAGAAGAGACGTCACCCTGTCATTTGAATCCACATGGATGAACCTAGAAGGAATGATGCTAAGTAAAATAAGTCAAAACAAGATAAGATACCAGATGACCTCACTCATAGACACAACAAAGGAACAGATGAAACAAAACCAACCCTTGGACACATGCAACAGAACTGAGGTTCCCAACAGGGAATGGGACGGGAGGGAGGCCTAGCGTTGGATCCTCCTGGACAATGGGGAAGAACACTTGATGATTGGTGGAGGGCAGGGCATGTTGACATATCTGAGGAATGGAGAAACTGCATATATGAGGAATCTACACATAGAAATTTATAAAGTTACTGCAATAAAATACTAAAACGAAAACGAAACACTTGTGTATCCCGCTCTGGAGACATTTGGAGGAGTGAGAAATCTCCCTTAGAAAATTCCCTGCCCTTCAGGGCTTAGGTTCAATTCCACTAAACCTGATGTGCAGTAAACAGACAGAAACCCTAAGAAACACTGTACAGACTGGCACCCAGCAGGCAGACATATAGCAGATACTTCCCTGGCCCACCATCCTTCCTGAAGATGGTACTAAGTTAAGCTGAATGGTTTTATTAAGAAAATAGACACAATGCAATGTCTCCTTTAAAAGTTAATAGAGGACTTGCAAATACACCATTCAAACATCCCAAGTGTTTCCCCTTAAGGCATAAGAAACTATTCTGAATAAACACTTCCATTTTGAGGCATCTATATAGTATTTATAGAAAGCTTATGAGTCAATTGAGTGAGTTATGATGCCAAAATGTGCAAAGGAGCGAAAACTTTGCTTGTTGTCCTTGTTACCATATGTATAAAAACACTTCCCCAAAGTTCCCCATGTTTGTGTTGCAAAAACACAGAAGACTAGGTTTGAACATTTTTAAGGAATGGTTCTGTGTGGAAAATGTGAAATAGAGCAGAAAATTTGCCTTAGAACCTTCTGAAAGCAATGCATCATTAGAACGAATGTTCTCAGGGATGCATAGATGAGAACAGACTGGATATGGGACCAGCCAACGTCATCTTTATTGTTCAAACCGAGTTTAGATGGCCATGCGTTGGATTTCACCCTTGTTAAATTGAATAGAGAATTTAAAAATATAGGAAGAAGTAAAAGGAAAGAAAAGTTCCCTCTCCCAACAAGTCAAGACTTGGAAGCCTAGCCAGCACGTCATCGTCAAATGGTTCATGGCATGACTCTGCTCTGCTGAAGTCAGCTTGCTACTCCAGTCAAAAAAGCTTCCTGGTTGGACTCCAAGACCGACTTATGACACAGAATCCCACTGTAAAAGCAAGCATGTTAGAAGAAGACCGCATGTTGGGTGGGTCTTGCAGCAAGCTTTTGGAATTTGATGGATCATTGGCTAGCAGGCCCCGTGTTTGGAAGGGCAGAGAGTGAGGCCCATTTTGTAATTCACACAGTTCTTCGGGAACCCGGGACAAATCAGCAGGCTGGGGAGGAGTAGAAAATGCTTACTCGCCTTTTTTTTCTTTTTTTCCCCTCTCTCCCCATTTTCTCACTTTAAATGTCATAACAACCCAAGATGAAAAGCGGGTAGCTTTAAAAGAATAACATGTATTCACATGAGTCAGAGTGCGGTAACAGGTGTTTTTGCCACCTAAAACAGCTTAATGAAAGGCAGGAGTAGAGCCGAAAGACACCAAGACCAGGAGGAAAGATAAAGCATCAGCGAGTTCTACCAAGGCCTGTGTGTTTCATCTCAAAGTGAGGTGGCAGAGAGGAAGACTGCGTTCAGAACAGGACACACTGCAGGCCACCAGTTTGTGGGATTTTCTAAATGTGCTGAGCAGAACTAGGTCTAGGGCATATGCGTCATACCTGCCTTGCCACCAACACCGGTACTCTCTATAATTATCTTTGATAACAATTTATCTTAAAATCTCAACTCTCCAAAATCCTATCATGCCATGGGAACATGAGGGTCTCATGTCTGAGGTTAAGTGGATGTCTATATTTGAGGGTCTGTGATTTCCTTTGCTTGCTGTACAGTATGTGTCTGAATACATATCCATGACGTGACTTTAGTATTTATCGTTATTTGGATTTCTTTTGGGAATCACATTTCTTTCCTTAGCAGCCTTCACTCAAAGTTCAGTGACCTAGATTTTTCCCAGTCTGGCCTGTGATGCACAGGTCCAAGCCATCAGTACCAACTTAAAGAAATGTCTCAAGCCCTCCTTCAGGCAAAGTAAAGGCCTTGGTCTTACTACTCTCTATTTAATGATTTGCCTAAAATATAATCACCTTGCGTGACTCATACAGTGAAAGTTGAAGCAGGTAACATTTTTCTAAACAGCTTTTGCTATTAGGAAAGTAGGACACTTAAGAGTGTGTGTGTGTGTGTTCGTGTGCTCTCATGACAGCTGTCCTTTCTGTGTTTTTGTAAAGATAATAAGTTTCCTTTATAGCCAAAATTTCTAAGCTATGGAAATTTATTTTCACAAACATATATCTTCCTGTTCTTTTCAAGTTATATTTCACATAAAAAACAACTAGAAAAATTATTGAGTTAACACCTCAGATTTAAGTACTTTGGAGCTAGTGAATAACTTGTGGGTAGATGAATAACTTTGCCCTTGAATTAATAAATCTGTTATCTGCTTATTTTCACACTAACCTGATTTCTGAATATATAGCAATGCTCAGAAATTCTTCCTAGGAACCTTTGACTTAACTAACTACATCCATTGACATTTATAGAACTGGGAATAGTCCGTGAGTTATTTTATAATTTGCAAAGTTAGTGGGAAGAAAAATAATCAAATAAGATTTAAATACTGATTTCTTGATCTAGGACTAGGTTCTAATTCTTAGAGGTATTCTGCCAAACTTCTTAGTATGAAACCAATTAATTGTCCTCATTTTAGACTTAAGATAACTGAATAAGTGGTAGTCAATCTGTTCTTTTGAGTTTTAGCAGTGGATTTTAATCTTTGTTTCAGTTTCATTATCCGACTGACTTCTTAGTTGCAAGGCTGTCATAGGATCACAAATATGCAAGCCATTTTAGGCTTCATGAGTATTAGAATGGAATATAGGAACCACAAAGCTGAAAGGGAATGGGCAGGTGGATTTGACTCAAGCTTGAAAGGCAAAACTTTGAGAAGGGTGAGATGGTGTGATACATTTGTGTCTTTGCGTTTTGTTTTAATTTACTGTGTTCCAACTTCCAGGTTAGAACTGTAGCCCCTGGCCATCTAAGACTAACCTGTACTGTACTGTTAGAACGGTTGGTGATTCTGGCAGACACACTGAGTTAACCCATCAATTCACACCAAGTACTTTAACATTCATAAGCTGCAAAATAAATTGCTCTAAAAATAATTTGGCATTTGCTTGACACCTTCCAAACCGCCTTGGAAAGGGGAAAAAAACAACTACTTTATTCCACAGGGATAAAAGTGGGTGGGGGTGGAGGAGGTGTAAGAAAAAGATCTTGGATCGTGTGTAAAGGGAAATTAGTGTTTCCAGTAAAACTGCTTATCTGAAAAAATGATAAAGGCCAGTCAGAAAACTTACTGTTCCCTGCTGAATTATTCCCCACTCTTCCCTATTATGGAGGGACTGAGTTCAAGGTCCCTAGACAAATGACCAAATCTTTAAAAATAAAATACATACATAAAATGTTTTTATAGTACTCGTCTCAGAAGGGAGCCCAATCTCATCACCAGACACAAGAAGTTTTCAAAACCCTGATTTTTTTGCAGATGAGGAGTATCTCTTCTCTTAACTGC